>JAASFH010000752.1:0-13091 GCA_023333695.1 Globisporangium yorkense
GCCAGAGATTCCTCATGACAAGAAGCCGTCAGTCGAAGCCAAACCATCGGTGCCAGCGTCGAGTCCCGAGGTTCAGCACATTCGCCACCTGAAGGAGAAGGACACCGAGAGCGTCACGAGGGAGCTGGGGCTGAACGCCGAGGAGCGGCTCGAGTTCGTCCAGAAAACGACCAAGGTGCTCTTCATGATCGAGTACGCGGTGCTCATCGAGTACACCGAGGTGGTGACGCCCATGATCTACTGCGCGTACATCCTAATCATGTTTCACCTCCCGAACCGTGAGTACTACCCGCAGCTGGTGGCGACATCGACCGACGAGCTGTGGACGAACTTGTACCATGTGCTGTTGTACGCGCTGCTCGAGTTCGCGTCGTTCATCGCGATCGGCGTGGTCATCAAGCGGAAGTTCGGGATCTCCAAGACCCACCAGCTCACGTTCGTGCTCACGACCCAGTGGCGCATGGTGCAGTCCAAGTTCGCGCTCTGGGTCATGTACATCGTGCAAACGTACCTGTACCACTCCGGCGCGGACTTCAGCTTCCAGTTCAAGTGGCTCACGTCGCCTCCAAGTAACGACGAGTGAGTCAGGCTTGGATACAAGTGGGACGCATGAGAAGCGAACAGCAAGCTCGGCAGACCGCACGAGATGGATGAATGAACGCGTACTCGTTGCATTCCGTCAGGAAGGTTGGCCGTGCAGAGCTGCTGTCGTGGCGGCTGCACGACACAATCGGGCGGTCTAGGAGACGAGCGCCTCGAACGCGATGCCCTGCACTGTGTAACCTCGGAGCGAGCGCTTGACCAGGTTCGCGAACTGCGCTGGGTCGTTGCGGAAGAGCTCGGCCGCTTCTGCTCACACGGAGGAACCACACAGCAAGGGTCAGCGGTGATGTCAACCAATAGAACGGTGTCGTGAACTCATAGCGATTCGTTGGTACCGACCTCTGTTCAGCGGGTCGTCTGGGTTCGGCTCGTAGAAGAGGTAGATGAGGCCGTAGATGACAGAGTTGATGTCCAGCACGGGCTTCCAGTCTTCGCGCAAGATGTTGAGGCAGACGTTGCCGTCGAGGTCGATGTTCGGGTGGTAGATCTGCAATCATACACACGTGTGTGATCAGTCATAAGTGTGCGGATTGAATGCGAGTCATAGGTAGCTGCGGAATCCGCACATGTACCTTCGTCAGACAGCGCACTTTCGGCGGCTCGTGTGGGTACATCTGCTCATACCATATAGAACAACAGCACGCAACGTCAGCAGCGCACCGTTTGCTCGCCGATGCCACCGTCACAACACGCACCGGCGGGATCTTGAAGCTGAAGTTGTACGTGGCGCCCTTCCAGAGCCCCGTGTCGACCGAGATCTGCGCGCCACCCACCGTCAGCCGTCAGCACACTCCTGCTCCCCACTCTTCAGTTTCTACTGCTACTACTACTACGCACGCACCTTCACGTCGAAGAGCGTGAGGTCGTTCACCTCCGGGAACGTGACGGTGGCCGCCTGCCCGCCGTCCAGCTCCGCGATGTCTGCGCGTCACGCATCACGTGAGCCTCTCCCCCTCGCATGCAACACTCCATAGAGAGATGCGCACCTTTCTGAATGCGGATCTCGCCGGGCGTGCGCTTCTTCTCCTTGCTGGCGCCCGCGCGCTTCCCGCGCCCGACGCCCAGGATCTTGACGGTCTTGGGCTTCTCCGCCTCCGCCGTGGCGGCGGTCGTCGTCGTCGTCGTTGTCGTCGTCGTTTCGGTGGTCGTGGCGTCGTCCGCGGCGGCCGCTGCCTTCTCGTCCTCCGCCTTCTTCTCTTGCTGCTTGGCCTTGAGGCGGATCATCTTTCCTCTCGTCGCTCAGACGCTCAGTAGTCTCGTGGGCGGCTCGGTTGGGTGCGGTGCGCGGCGCTTGTTTTTGACTGTGACAACAGACCCGCTTCTCTGTGGGAACGCTCGAATAGAAGCCCCTGCAAGATTCGACTTTTGAACCGTGATTTGGATGATAAATGTCGAATAGAGGTATTACATTGTGACAGGAGGCATGTGGTGCACATGTGTGGCGCAACAGCAAACGAGGAGCTACACAGCTAAGGGACGAGATCTTCACCTTGCTTTCGCTTTGCAGGTTGACATAGAGGACCCGTTTCCAACCTTGCTCTGGCATCGCCGCCGTCACCCCGCTTCGTGCAGCGCGCTCGAACACGTCGTCACAGTCTTGGATATGAACTTGTCCAGAATCGAGAGTGTGTCTTTGGGATGCAAACTCCATCAGCGAGCTGCAGCGAGCGAATCCCGTACCTCGATCAGGCAGCCCTCGTTCGTGTACTTACACAGAAGCCGTACGATCTCGCCATTCTGGGATTGCCTGATGCGACGAGCAGCGTTCCAGGGAAGCAGCCTTCGCGACGCTTGTTCCGACTGAGAAGCCTGACCACTTCGCTGTGCTTCTCCTTCGCTGCCAGTGAAAGTGCTGCGCGCGTGCAACCCTCGCTTCGGTTCTCGTGAAGGAATCACACAACGTCGATGTGTCCATTCTTCGCGGCTCCGTCCATCGCATCTGTCGTACAGCCTTCGGATCGGTTCTCATGGAGGAGCCGGACGACGTCGAGGTGGTCATTCTTCGCAGCGTTGTTCATCGCGCGGGTCGTGCAGCCCTCCAATCGATTCCTGTCGAGAAACCTCATAATGACCAAGTTGCCCATAGCTGCTGCGCCGTCCATCGCGGCTGTTGTACAGCCCTCCGTTCGATTTGTGTGGAGGAACTTGACGACGTCCAGGAATCCGTTCTCAGCCGCTCCGTCCATCGCCGCAGTTGTACAGCGGATGTCGGTGCCGCGTGCACTAGCATGAAGTAGCTCGAGTATTTGCAGCGCACCGACCTGGGCAGCGCTATCGAGCGCTCGAGAGTACGCGAGCTGCGACCACTCCTTCGCTTTACGAGCGCGCAGCAAGCATTTGACCATCTTGAGTAGTTTCAGGCCGCTGTCGTCAGGATGCCATCCTGTACACCCTGCCGTCATCGCAAGAACCCAGTCCAACATTTGGTACCGCTTGCACGCCACGATGCTCCGGAGTAGCGGTATCTCCATAGCGTAGATGATACGATCCGCAGCATCCGGGTCCAGCTCAGTGCATTCGCGCACAGTGTGCGTGCAGGACGCGGACAAGTCTCCAAGTGCGTCTTTCGACCGCGTAGCGCATCAGGTTCGACTCGCACCTTCACTTCGGGTCCGTGCTCATTTCTTGGAAGACCCACAGCAGCACCTTGCCGTTGCTTCGCTTGATGGGATACCACATGACCTCACCGAATGAGAGTCTGCGGTCGTGTACGAAAGTTATGCTCGACCGCGCGAGTTTGTGCGCAACACGGAAGGCTCGCTTGTAGCCGACGGCGATCGCGATCTCTGGGATGAAACCAGTGTTTGCAAATTCTGGATCGTATGTGCGGTGGTAGGTGAATCGATCGAACTCGCTGTCACGCTTATCTCGATGCTTTCGGCACATCTCGTAGATGACATGTGGCCAATCCCGCATCCAGCTTGTGAAGCAGTCCCAGTGGAGCGGGTCCGTCAGTACGTCGAGCGCGAGTGATCTCGCATCCGACATGAGTATTGGACTCGATCGTTTCTGAGTGGCACGACGACGATCACGTCTGGGAGAAGGACAGCAGCGGCGTCGATGTCGATGTCCACGTTGTCGTTTACACGATGTGTCGAATCCCAGATGCTGCAGATGTCGTGAAGAGACCGCGCACCCTTGAGCTGGAGGAGCAGAAGCCCAAAGCGAGGGCGAGCAAGCGCCTCAGACGACGGTAGTCAGCGCATGTTCTTCTTGCATTGGGAGTGGCTTCAGTAAACGAGGAAGAACTGGGACGTTCCTTTGTGTGGACATGGAGATGTGCAGAGAAGAAGGCTCCTCCTCGCCTGCCAGCCTGCCTGCCTGTCACGAGACAACTACCACGAGCGACTGAGCAGCCCGCTTACAGCTTGGAGTCCGGCAGGATCTGCTTGAGCTGCGGCGAGACCTCGTCGTCGTCCGGGTCCGTGGCGCCCGAGAAGTCCGTGATCTGCGCGAACTTGGCCTGCACGGCCTCGATCGTGATCTCGTTCTGCAGGTCGAAGAACACGCCCGGCGCGCGCACGTACTTGACCTGCGCCGTCCAGCCACCGCCGCTCTCGAAGATCTTGCCCGACACCGGCACGCTCTCGTGGCACAGGTACGCGATCGTCGGCGCCACGTACTCGGGCTTCCACGCGTTCACGAGCTCCTCCGGCATCACGGTCGCCGTCATCTTGGAGCCGGCGCCCGGCGCCACGACGTTCACCTTGATGTTCACGCGCGCGCCCTCCTTCGCGAGCGACTTGCCGAAGCCCGTCATCGCCGCCTTCACGGAGCTGTAGTTCGTCTGTCCGAACTGCCCGTACAGGCCGTTCACCGACGTCACGAGGATGATGCGGCCGTACTTCTGCTTGCGCATGTGCGGCCACGCCGCGTGCGTCACCGCGAACGCTGCAGCCGGTCAAGATCGGAAGCACAGCAAAGAGGTCAGGACTCTCGTATCTTGTAGCAATAGACATCGAAGAGACAAGGACGTACAGCCCTGGAGGTGCACCGCCACGACGGCGTTCCACTGGTCCTTGGTCATCTTGAGGAAGCTCGCGTCGCGCAGGATGCCGGCGTTGTTGACGACGATGTCGATGCGGCCGAACGCGCTGATCGCGGTCGCCACCACCTTCTCGCCGTCCACGACCGAGTTGTAGTCGGCCACGGCCTCGCCGCCCGCCGCCTTGATCTCGCTCACGACCGCGTCCGCCGCCTTCTTGTCAAAGTCGTTCACCACGCTGTTGTGTATGCGCGTAGAGACCCGTTAGTACAAAGTGCTTGTCAAAAGAGAGACCGACGCGCGTGACGTACACCTTGGCGCCGCGCTGGCCGAAGAGCAGAGCGTAGCAGCGGCCGAGACCCGCGCCGGCGCCCGTGATGAGCGCCACGCGGCCGTCGAAGCGGAGAGCCATCTTGAGTGTGGGGGGAGTGAGCGGGAAGCGAGAAGCGGAGCGACCTGCGCGCGGCTGGGAACTTCGGGTTATGAGACCTCAGCGCTTTTGACGTTTTGATTGTCAGCGTCCTACCTGGGTTTCCGCACTATCAAAATAATACACTGTGTCTTACTGAAAACAAGTCATTCGTGACCTTGGTTGAAGTAAATTTTGTTTTACGCCATCGTTTCTGTAAACAAGTACGATGATGTCGCGCGAAGGTAGCGCAACCTTCGCGTCACCTCCCACTTGTGCTTTATATCCCGGCGACCGGATTCAAGACCCCGCCAGCCAAATCGATTGGATCACGAAGCGCTCCACATCGCTACCTCCGCGACTTCCGACACGAGCGCCATGGACCCGACCGCCGTCGACACCTTTGAGCGCGCGGTGCTGCGGCAGCCGGAGGCGTTCTTCACGCCGTCCGCGGCGCTGGCGGCCGAGGTGCGGCGCTTCACCAAGCACGCGTTCGACTGCAGCGCGCGTCCTTCTGCGGCAGGAGCGACAGCGCTCGACGAGCTCTACGTCGACGGCTTCGACGCCGAGCAGATCTGGGAGCAGATGCAACTGCGCAACGGACCGCTGATCGGCGAGCTGGCGAAGCGCATCCGCGGCTTTGGCAAGCAGCCAGCCGCCATCCGTCTCTTCCCGGCGGAGAAGGACGACGACGACGAGGAGCAGATTGATGACGAGGACGAGGACGTGGAGGAGGCGAACAACGACGACAGCGATGATGGCGAGCACCAAGAGGACGCCGACAGCGACGAAGAGAGCGGCGACGCGACGGCGAACTCGAGCGAGGACGACAGCGACGCGGAGAGCGGCAGCAAGGCGTCGAAGCAGCAGGCGAAGAAGGCGGCGGCGAAGAAGCCCAAGACGAAGAAGCCGCGCGACGTTGCGGAGGACGGGTTCTTCGACTGGGACGAGATGGACCGCGCGGCCGAGGAAGAGGAAGACGACGACGACAGCGGTGTCGACCTTGACGCCGACTTGGATGACGAGGACGATGACGAGGATGACGACGAGGACGACGAAGATGAGATGGAGGATGTCTCGGACGCAGACGACGCGAAGGACATGAAGTTCGAGGACTTTTTCGATGGTCCGGACGCCGAAGGCGACGACAACGACGAGGAGGACGACGAGGAGGAGGACGAGGAGGATGACGCGAAACTGGACGACGACGACGACGACGATCTCCCGAAGATCAACCGCGCACAGTACAACGACGAAGAGGCTGGCGACGAGGACGACCTCGCCGAGCGCGGCATCCTGTCGTCGCACCAGCGGCAGCAGCTGCGACTGAAGCAGGAGATCACGGAGCTCGAGAAGGAGGCGCTCGGCGACAAGCCGTGGCTGCTCAAGGGCGAGGTGCGGTCCGCGGCGCGTCCGGAGAACAGTCTGCTGGAGGCGGTGCTGGACTACGACCGACCGGGCAAAGTGGCGCCGGTGATCACCGTAGAGGTCTCGGTGGCGCTCGAGGAGATGATCAAGAAGCGCATCCTCGAGGACGACTACGACGACGTCGTGCGCAAGTTCGCGGCGAACGAGCAGGACGCGAAGAACAAGCTGGAGGAGGTGTCGATGGAGAAGGCGAAGGAAGGACTCGGCGAGATCTACGAGAAGGAGTACATGAAGACCGCGATGGGCTTCGAGATGGACGACGAGGCGAAGCAGGACCAGGAGGAGATCGCGGTGATGTTCAAGAGCCTGTGCTGGAAGCTCGACGCGCTGTCAAACTACCAGTTCACGCCCAAGCCGATAGTGAAGGAGCTGCAGGTGAAGCCGTCGGTGCCGGCGATCGCGATGGAGGAGGTGGTGCCGATCAGCGTGAGCGACGCGAACCTCAAGGCGCCGGAGGAGATCTACGAGAAGAAGCGCAAGCGCGGCGAGGCGGTGCTGCAGTCGAAGGACGAGATGACGCAGGAGCAGCGCAAGGCGCAGCGCAGCGCCAAGAAGCACGCGCGGCGCAAGGAGAACAAGCAAAAGGAGGCAGACGAACGCCTTGTGGCGAAGCTCAACCCGGGGCTCGGCAACAAATACGCGAAGAAGAAGCTCATGGAGAGCCTCGCGACCGCCAAGAACGTCACCAAGGGCAAGGAGATCGAGGGCTCGACTAAGCAGTTCTCCAACTCGAAGGAGTTCTTCACGCGGCTGCAGGTGCGTGCGCGTTGTAGTGTTTGTGGTATGCGTGCATCTAACCAACCGAATTCTCTCCTGTGCTCACTCGCCAGGACGAAGTCAAAGGGCAGATCGCGAAGAAGACCAAGTCCAAGGCCGCGAGCGAGTGAGTCGTCGACGCCATTCCTAATAGACCTGCCTACTATCTGCTTCCCTCGTGCGCGTGTCCAGCGTGACGATCTCCATGTTGAGTCGGCCGCTCATTAGCGAGTTAAGTTTTCGGCGAACGCCACCGTCGCTCTGTCTCAGCGTCCATCTTCTTTGTGCTCGCAACCTGATTCGCGGTATCTTGTTGGCTTCAAGCACTTGACTTGGTTTCAGTATACGTTCGATCGATATCTTCACCTTGCCAACTGCGGTTCACTTTAAAATCCGCCGCCCAGGACGCAAGCGCTCCCTCCTCCAAGCCCCCTCTTCAAGCCCTCCCCCCTCACGCGATGCAGACCGCGACCGAGAAGAAGCCCCGCGTGGACCGCCAAGGGAGTTTCCAGCGCTTCGACGCGGCCGACGAGCCGCTCTACGGCCACCCGCTCATGTGCGCGAGCCTCCCGACCGAAGAGTTCCCGCAGCGCTCGGTGCCCGCACGCGTGGCGCACCAGCTCATCAAGGACGAGCTCGCACTCGACGGGAACCCCAAGATGAACGTGCGTATGGTACTAGTATTGCACACTCCTGTGATATACTGCGTCCTGCTGACACCATCCGTCTCCTGTGCGTGCACCTCCAGCTCGCGTCGTTCGTGACGACGTACATGGAGCCCGAGGCGGACGACCTCATGATCGAGGGGCTGCGCAAGAACTACATCGACCTGGACCAGTACCCGCAGACCGCGGAGATCCACAACCGCTGCGTGCAGATCCTCGGGAACCTCTTCAACGCGCCGCTGGGGCCGGGCGAGGCAGCCACAGGCACGGGCTGCATCGGCTCGTCCGAGGCCATCATGCTCGCCGGCCTGGCCATGAAGCGCAAGTGGCGCGACCGCCGCAAGGCCGCGGGGCTCCCGTCCGACAACCCGAACATGGTCTTTGGCTCGAACGTGCAGGTGTGCTGGCACAAGATGTGCCGCTACTTCGAGATCGAGATGCGCGAGGCCGACGTGTCGGTCGACTCGCTTGTGCTCACGGCCGAGCGCGCGCGCCCGCTCATCGACGAGAACACGATCGGCGTGAGCGCGATCCTGGGCAGCACGTTCAACGGCGAGTACGAGGACGTCAAGGGGATCCACGACATGCTCGTGGAGCTGAACGCGGCGAACGGCTGGAATGTCCCGCTGCACGTGGACGCGGCGAGCGGCGGCTTCATCGCACCGTTCCTCAACCCGGAGCTCGAGTGGGACTTCCGTCTCCCGAACGTCAAGTCGATTAACGTGAGCGGCCACAAATTCGGGCTCGTGTACGCTGGCATGGGCTGGGCGCTCTGGCGCGAGAAGAGCGACCTCCCGGCGGACCTCGTCTTCCACGTCAACTACCTCGGCGGTGACCAGTCGTCGTTCACGCTCAACTTCTCCAAGGGCGCCGGCAACGTCGTCGCGCAGTACTACAACATCCTGCGCTTCGGCTTCGACGGCTACCGCCGCATCATGGAGGCGAGCATGGAGAACGCCGAGTACCTGCGCAGCTCGCTCGTGGCGACCGGCCACTTCCGCATCGTTGACAAGCAGCACATGCCGCTCGTGGCGTTCACGCTCATCGACTCGAGCCGCTTCTCGTGCTTCGACATCCAGGACCGGCTGCGCAGCCGCGGCTGGATCGTGCCGGCGTACACGTGCTCGCGCGGCGCCGAGTCGCTCGTGATCATGCGCGTGGTCGTGAAGCAGAACTTCTCGTACAACATGGCCAACATGCTCGTGCACGACATCCTCAAATCGATCGACGCGCTCGAGAAGCACCACATCCTCGTCGACACGGCCATGTCGTCGCCGAAGGCCAAGAAGATGCAGTTCCAGGACGCCGTGCACGCGCTCCAGGCGAACATCAAGCACCAGACCTCGGGTGTGACCACCCACGGCGTATGCTAAAAGCGCCTTCGAGCCGCGATGCGTCTTCGTCCATCGAGGATGCCTCGGGTCGTCACGCACCCCCGGACCGGGAGCAGGAGTGCGCGTGTATGCTTTTGCTTTGTAGCGTTCTAACTCTTTTGACTGGCAGCACGTCTGACGAACACGACACGACTGCCACGACTGACTGACGCTCGCTCTCACGTCTTCGCGTGCGAGCTGACCTCTTCAGGCACCACCGGCAGGAATCGCTGCACGAACTGACTCACCTTCGTCGCGCTCTTGAGGAACGGGTCCGGGAAGAAGCACGCTGCGACGCTCACGAGCGCTTCGCAGAACTCGCTGTAGATCATCTCGAGGCGCTGCTCGTCGAGCGCGGCGTCGTCGCCCGTCGACCCAACTTCCTGGACGTTGCGGAACACCGTCACCGCGTAGTCGAGCGGGAAGCGTGGCCGCAGCAGGTTGTAGTCCTGAACGAACGCAAGCCAGTCGGTGAGGCGCATGTACTTGGCGATGCCGTGGCCGGCGTGGCGCACAACACGGTTGGGTCCGCTCTTCCCAGTTGTTGCTGCAGCAACACCATGCGCATGTGGCTGCTGCTGCGCGTGAGCGCGTCCGAGGTCGCGCTCTTTTGCGCAGTACCGGCGGAAGATGATGCGGATGGTCTGCGAGTGGTCCGCGAGCGCGCGCTTCACGTCGTGCTGGTGCATCGCGTCACGGATGATGCTTTGGTTCTGCGCAGCGAATGGCAAATGGTGCGTGACAAAGTACTCGACGCGCGCGCTGATGGGCGTGATCTGCGGCAGGAACTGCTCGTTGCACAGGTGCAACAGGAGCTCTGCGAGGTCGTCGGGCGAGAAGAGCTGCTCGAAGCCGTTCGCCGCCATGTCGTCGTCGCGCATCGCTGGCAGCATGTGGATCTCCTTTGGGAGGCGCAGCACCTTGACAAAGTGCCACAAGTCGTCGAGGCTCACAGCGTGCTGGAGCTGCGGCCGGTACTTGGTGTACAGGTGGCGCACCAACTGCTTCTTGCGCTCGAGGGTCGCGCGCACGCGCTCGAGCTCGTCGCTCGGGTCTTCCTCGACGCTGAAGATGCGTTCGATCACCGGGTTATCGAACGACACGCACTCGAACACGTGCTTGCGTTCATCGACCACGTGCGACGTCGAGAACACTGGACCAACGCTTGTCGGTGCGGTCGCCACACCCAACGCTGTCGCTTGCGGAGACGACAACGACGGCGAGGAGGCGAACTGACTCGCCAACTCGCTTGCTTGCTCCCACTGAAGATGCCGGAACTCACTGATCTGACGCCGCACGACGTTGAAGTCCTGCGAGCGCGCGGATGTCGACTTGACCACGCCGTGGATGCTCTCGACGCACTGCGTGAGCGTCACCGCGTCGGTGATCGAGAGTCGGCGGATGCGTGCGCTGTGGAATGTCTCGCCGACAAGGAGTGACGGCCGCTGTGGTGAGCTGCTGCTGCTACTTCCAACGTCTTTCTCCTTCGCACACGTCATGAGGATCCCTTGCGGCAGTGGCTCGACGTGGAACTGCAGCTTCGGGCGAATGGGCAAGCCGGAGCCGCTCGGCGTCGACGCGCGGTGTGCTGCGACTTCGGCGATGTCGGCTGCTCCGGAAGTATCGGAGAGGACGAGCGAGCCTCCTCTGTTCTGCACGATGTCGGCTTCGATCATCTGACCCGCCAGGCGGTTCCAGACCTCGTACGCGAGCACGATGTTGTGAAAGCCCTGGTCGAAGATCTGGGAGCTGGTCGTCGCGACCTCAATGTCTGCGGCAGCGAGCGTACTTGGCGTCGAGCTGTCGCGTATGTACGCGTTGTGCACGAACGGACTCATGTCCGCGGGCGAGAACAGGAGCGAGCCGAACTCCGACACTAGGTGCGACAGCAACACCACGAAGAACGCGCGCGAGTGGCGAGCCGAGAGGTCGAAGTCGCTCCGCTGAATCAGCTCGATTTGGTCCAGCGCCACGTCCGACGGAACCGAAGCTGCACTGAGCCAACTCGCGCCGTCAGATGCTGTTTGGAGACCCGGCTTCCGATGCTGCAACGCAGTCAGCTTGACGGGACACACGTTCGCCTTGGAGTACCGTCGCGCGCCGTTGATGATCCCGAGGTCTCCGCTTTGGAAGGCGACTGTCGGGTCCGCGGAGATCAGCCCGCCTTGACCGAGACTCTCAGTGGTAGTGGAGGTGAGGAGAGCGTTCGATCGAGCGACGAAGTGAGTTGGAACGACGGAGACTTCGTGGCTCTCGAGGATCCGTGAGCTGAAGAGCTTCGTGTTGCGCGCGTAGTGTTCGTCCTGCGCGCGGATCGCGTGGATCGTGTACTCGTACACGCGCGCGATCTCCTCCGCGACTCGGAGCATCATGGTCGGAGAATCCTGGCTGTATTCACTCGTGTCCTCTCCTTCTTCGCCGCGGTTCTTGTTGCAGCCCTCGCCGTCGTCGTTGTCCTCACTTCCTTCGCTGATGCCTTCAGCGAGCTCGATTCTTGGGAGTCGAATGGTCGGGAGGCTGCCTGTAAAGATGACATTCAGGTTCTTGGCGTTCATGCGCTGCTGGATCGACTGGAACTGCTTCGCGAAGCTCCGGAGCGAGGTCTCCGTGATGCATGCAGAGGTTGGTGCTGCCGATGACGGTGAAGCTCCTGCCGCTCGAGTTGCTGACGCCTGCACTGGCGCTGATAGGAGAGAGGACACGTCGGATCGCTTGCCAGCAGCAGGATTTGAAGCTGACGGATCACCCGATTGGGACTGTGCAGCCAACACCGACGCACCACGCGCCTTGACGATCTCTGCCAAGCAATCCTGCAGCACGGTGGGCTTCGCTGGTGGTGCATGAGCGCTGAATGGTGTTGTCGTTGCTGTTGCTGTTGCTGCTGTTGATCCTTGCTGCTCGGCACCGGCATCACTGACTGGGACTTGGAGCGCTGGCGACTGACTTCGAGCAACCACACTCTCCGCTCCAGTCCCGACAGACGCGAGGTTCGACGCTCTTCGCTGCAGTGACGACAGGTTCGTTGTCTTTGCGGTGGCCTTCGGAATGAACTCGCTGTGCATTTGCTGGAGGAAGCCGACATTGTGGTACCCTCGCAGCAGCGACTCGAGCACGAGAGGCGGCAGGAAGGACACGGCTTCGGCGCGTAGCTGGCCCTCCACGCACACGCGTCCCTCTCGGCGATAGCTCCCCTCCAGATACGAGCCTGCGGACTCGACCTTCCGGTTCAAGCGCTGGATTGAGTCTTCTGCCTGCTTGCGGTCGTTGCGGATCGCAAGGCTCTCCAGCTGCGCGACGTCACGCTGCAGGGTCAGGTCGTCGATCTGCCTCTGCAGTGCTGCGAGTTTCTCGGCGTCGATGAGTAGCTGCGCGTGCATGTTGTCCATCTTGCGCTGCACGGTCTCGTGCTTCCACGCCGCGAAGAGCTTGGGCACGAGTGCCTTCGACGAACCTGTGAACCACGCCGAGAAGTACTCGATGTACTTCTTCGAGTTCTGAGAGCGCACGTTCGAGAGCGTGAGTGAGGCGTTATGTGAGATGTCTCTGCTAGCGTCAGATCAATTCACTTTCGACGCACGGAGTGAGTTCGTCGCTCCATACCTTCTTGCGGATGACCGCGATCGAGTACCACTCGCGGAAGATCGTGCGCACGAACCCTGCCGAGCACTCGTCGAGGAAGTGGCGGAACATGTGGTGCACCTTGGTGATCTCGCGCGCGAGGAAATCGTTTCGCTCTCGACGACGACTCCTGGCAGCTTACGCGAGAGTTGAGCTGCCACCTCGCATGCACACACACACATTCACACATTCACACTGCCGCCAAATCGCATCGTGCTATACCAAACCAACCACCAAACACACATATCAAGCAA
>JAASFH010000753.1:0-13029 GCA_023333695.1 Globisporangium yorkense
ACCCACGGCAGGCTCAGCTTGCGCAGGTCCGTGCCGTCCAGCGTCACGACGCCAGCGCTCGGGTCGTAGAACCGCTCGAGCAGCGAGATCGCCGTGCTCTTGCCACTGCCGCTCGCGCCGACCAGCGCCACGGTCTGTCCGTGGGCGATCTTCAAGTTGTAGTTCTTGTAGATCTGCGCATCGGGACGCGACGGATACGTGAACGCCACGCTCTGGAACTCGATCTCGCCCTTCAGCGCAGCGGGAGCGTCCCCCGTCGACGCGATCGAGTCGATCTCCGGCACGCGGTCGATGATCTTGAACACGCTCTGCGCTGCGCGCTTGGCTTTCGACGTGTCTGAGAGGTTCTGCGCCGCGAGACCCACTGCGAAGGTGCTCAGCACCAGCACCATCATGACCATGAACATGTCCTCGAAGCTAATCGTGCCCTCGGCCACCCACTTGCCTCCGAGCCAGAACAAGAACGCCACGCTGATGAACATGGCGCCTTGCGAGACGCCGAACGTGATGCCGCCGAGCACGCCGGTCTTGATGTCCGCGCTCTTCGACTCGTCCAGGAAACCTGTGTACGACGAGTTGATCGCCTGCTCCATGCTGAACGACGCGACGGTGCGGATCGAACTGATCGCCTCCGAGAGCAGCGACCCGGCTTGGATGTCTGCGCTGTTGCTCTTGCGGTTGTTGAGCTTGCCAGTCTGCGCCTCAGACTGCACCAGCGCGAAAAGCATGATGGCCGGCAGCATCGCGAGCGCCGCGAGTGACATCTGCCAGCTGTAGAAGAAGCAGATCGCGAGGCAGATACCGAGCGTCGTGACGTTGACAAGTCCTTGGTTGAGCGTCTCGGACGTGATCGCCTGCAGCGTCGCCGAGTCGGTTGCGAGGCGCGACACCAGCGCCCCCGACGTGTTCTCGTCCAGGTCGAACCAGCCGATTTCCTGCTGCAGCATCGCTTCGAAAGTCTTGTAGCGGACGCGGGAGACGAGGTTCTGCGACGCCACCGCGAAGCCGTAGTGCTGCACGACGATCGACACACCGAAGAGAACACCCAGCACGACGAAGCCCAGTGACCAGTAGCGAGCGTCAGCGCGCATCTCGCTCGGGCTCTTGTCGACGTCGAAGAACAACACGATGATCTTCGTCAGGATCACGCCCCAGAGCGGGAAGACCGCGGCGTTCACCACAGCACCGAGGCTGCCGAGCACGAAGAACTTCCACTCGGGGCGGCTCAGCTCCCAGATCCGAGACACCGGCACCTGGTACGCCTCCTCCGTTGCTGCCTCGTCCGTGGGATCGTCCGCCACGAGCTGCTTTTCGCTGTGAACGCTTGCTCTGTTAAGCGTCTCCGCCTCGACGTTGCTCCATCTCGTGAGCGAGGCGGCTTGTATGTGCATTGGCTGCTGCTGCTGCTGGTGGTTGGAAGAAGGCTCCGTCGGTCCATCGAAGGTGCCCTGCGCCTCGCTGCTGTTGGCGCGGTCTTGCGCCTCGACCAGAGTCTTGTAGCGACCGCCGTGAATCGCCATGAGCTCGTCGTGCGACCCAATCTCGACGATCTTCCCTCCGTTGTGCACCGCAATGCGGCTCGCTCCTTGGATCGTCGACAGACGATGCGCGATGATGATCGTCGTGCGCTTGGACGTAGCAAGCAGCGCATCGAGCGAGTCCTGCACGACGCGCTCGCTCTCGGTGTCCAGCGCACTCGTCGCCTCGTCCAGCAGCAGGATCGGCGGGTTCTTGATGATCGCACGAGCGATCGCAATCCGCTGCTTCTGGCCGCCCGAGAGCTGCGCGCCGCGCTCGCCAACCTCCGTGGCAAACCCTCGAGGGAACGCCACGATGAAGCTGTACGCGTTCGCTTTCCGCGCCGCTTCATGCACTTGCTCGTCGCTGGCGTCTGGAGCCCCGTGGCGGATGTTCTCCAGAATGGACGTCGCGAACAGCGTCGGCTCCTGCCCGACGAGTCCGACCTGTTGGCGCAGCCACTTGACGTTGAGCTCTCGGATGTCGACGCCGTCCAAGCGCACGGATCCTGCCTGCGGGTCGTAGAACCGCTCGAGCAACGACACGATCGTGCTCTTGCCGCTGCCGCTCGGGCCGACAAGCGCCACGGTCTCTCCTGCCTCGATATCGAGTGAGTACCCGCTGCACACGTTCGCGTCCGGACGAGACGGGTATGCGAACGAGATGTTGGTCAGCGAGATAGCGCCAGCGACGGTGTCAAGGGTGCGGCCACTCTTGTCGAGCGGGTCGATCTCGGACGCCTCATTGATCACTCGGAAGACGTCGTACGCGCACGTTCTCGCCGCATAGATCGCCTGCACGCTCGGCCCCGACTGCCCAAGCGCCATCGCCCCCATGATGATCGCGAAGAAGATCGTGATCACTTTGCCGCCGTCGTAGCACCCGTGGTCCGTGCATGGCGCGCCGTTGAGCTGGTCGTTGGAGATCTGCACCGCGCCGAAGTACAGCCCCGCGGCGTACGTGCAGTAGATCGTGAAGAACATCACGCCCATGCCCCAGCCGACCGCGAAACCCTTCTTGATCCCCGCGCTCGTGGACTTCTCCAGCGCCGCGCCGTACTTGGCCACGAAGTGCTGGATCGCGTTGAACATGTGCACTGTGCGCACATTGCCGAGCGCCTCCTGCGCGATCGCACCGGCCACGCCGTACGACTCGATCCCCGTCTGCGTCGCGGCGGCCATGAACTTCATGGACACGAACGCTGTGGCGGCGATGAGCGGCGTGAAGGCGAGCAGCACGAGTGTGAGCTCCCAGCCCTTGACGAGGCCGATGGTGATGCCCGAGACCGCCATGGAGAAGAACTGGAGCCCGTCGCCGACCTTGCGGCCCATGCCCTCCTGGATCGTGACAGTGGCGTCTGCGACGCGCGTGGCGAGCTGCTTGGAGTCGTTGAGGTCGAACCAGCTGATCTGCTTGGTCAGGATCGCGCGCACGTAGGCGCTGCGCAGGCGCTTCGCCTGGCGCGAGGCCGTGAGCGACCAGCACGCGACCTGCACGAAGCCGCCGGCGATCATGCCGAGACCGACCCAGACGAAGTTGAGCGCCACGGCGTTCACGTCGGCGCGCAGCGTGGCGCCATCCGGCAAGTTCGTCGGGTTGAACGCGTTCATGACGTTGCCGACGAGGATGATCTGCACGGGCTGTCCGAGACCGGCGGCCAACGCGCCGACGCTGCCGATCGCCATGAGCGCGTAGTCGGTGGCGTCCGCGAAGTGGAAGAGCGTAGATAACGGCACGGCGCGAGCAGCTTCGTCGGTAGAAGAGGTGACGTCGGTGGTGTCAGCGGAGACATCGGGAGCGTCGGAGGGCGACTTGGTATGTGCGGCGGCGGCGGCTGCAGGCGACTGCAGCTGCGCAAAGGCGGCGCGCGGCGTCGCTTGCTCCATCGGAGCGAGAGTCGGTGGTGGCTGAGAGCGAGCGGAAGCGTGAGTGGCAACTTCGCGGTCGCCTCCGATGATCTGCATGGCTCGCAGAGTTGAAGAGGCGAGGTGGACAGGTGCAACTCTTGAAGGTGTCCACCAATCAACGAAGAGTTTACTGGTTCGTTTCGGTGACGAATCAGCAAATTGCTAATTATGGATATTTAGGGATAAAAAATCGCGTTTTAAGGCTAATGTTTACCTGGACGGAGTGACATGAGTCCGTATCGTACGACTGGCTGGCAACGCGCTTCTCGCAAGTCATCAATCGCGCAGATCGGCTCTCGCCTTCGGGTCAAGCTCCAGCTCCAGGCAAGCAGTGCAAGCAGGGCGACCGACAGGCACTCTACCTTGACAAACAGGCAGGCAGCATGTCGTTCTTCATCCAGAAGCCTGAGAATGCGCTCAAGCGCGCGAAGGAGCTCATCACGATCCCGGGCATGGACGCGGCGGCCGTGAAGCGCGCTAAGCGCTCGGCGCTCGAGATGCTGCACGAGGCGCTCGTGGCCAAGAAGAACCGCACGTGGCAGCCGGCGCACGAGGAGCTCATGCTCGCGTACCTCGACATCTGTATCGAGCTGCAGCTCGGGCGCATCGCCAAGGACGGGCTGCACCAGTACCGCAACCTGTCGATCCAGCTCAACCCGGCGTCGCTCGAGAGCGTCATCACGTACTTCGTGGCGCAGACCGAGCAGCGCCTCGCGCTCGCCAAGCGCGAGAGCAACGACCTCATCCTGCTCGCGGCCGCCAAGGTGGATCTCGAGGCGGCGCAGACGCCGGAGGCCGTCATGCTCTCGACGACCACGTTCGAGGGCTCGAGCGACCGCACAGATCGCGAGGTCGTCGTGCCGTGGCTGCGCTTCACGTGGGAGACGTACCGCACCGTGCTCGACATCCTCAAGAACAACACGAAGCTTGAGGGCCTCTACAAAGCGATCGCGCTCAAGGCGTTCGACTTCTGCGTCGAGTACACGCGCAAGATTGAGTTCCGGCGGCTGTGCGAGATCCTGCGCAACCACCTCGGCAGCCTTCAGAAGCACACGGCGGCGCCGACGAGCCAGTCGTCGCGCCTGCTGCGCTCGTGGGAGGGCTTCACGCTCGAGGGCATCGAGAGCCTGCTGGAGATCCGCTACCGCCAGCTGCAGGTGGCGACGGACCTCGAGCTCTTCTCGGAGGCGTTCCGCACGATCGACGACATCAACACGATCATGAACCTCGTGGATCAGGTGCCGCGCCTGGAGCTCATGGTGACGTATTACGAGAAGCTCGCGCAGATCTTCCTCGTGTCCAAGAACCACCTCTTCCACGCCTTCGCGCTACACAAGTGGTACGGGCTGCGCGTCGCAGGCCTCGAGGGCTTGAACGGCGGCGCGCTGCTCGCGACGGTCTCGCCGCTGCTCCCCGCCGACGAGCAGCAGGAGATCGCCACGCGCGTGGTGCTCGCGGCGCTCTCGATCCCGCTGGTCGAGTTCGAGCCGGCGTCGCCCGTGCTGGACGATGACAGCACGCCGTCGGCCGTCAACTCGGCGGAGAGCAGCCTGAGCGCTGCGTCGCGCGAGAAGAACGCGCGCATGGCGTCGCTGCTGGGCTTCACGTCCACGCCGACGCGCGCGAACCTGCTGGAGGAGATCGAGGCCGCGGGCGTGGTCCAGAAGGCGGTGCCCGAGGTCGCGTCGCTCTTCCACCACCTCGAGCGCCAGGAGGTGGACCCGCTCCAGGTCGTGCAGCTCGTGCATCCGCACCTGACCAAGGTCCGCGAGCTCTCGAGCGCGTACAAGAACCAGACGCAGGACGCGTCATACGCGACCAGCGTGGAGCGTCTCGTGGTGCGCCGCGTGCTCTTCCAGCTCACGCGCGTGTACTCGAGCGTGACGATCGCGCACCTGCGCTCGCTCTTTGTCGGGCTCAACGTGAGCTACCAAGAGATCGAGCAGCTCATCGTGCGCTCGCGCTCGCTCAGCACGGTCGCGCACGCGAGCGCGCCGAGCCTCTCGTCGATGTACCTCAAGACCCAGAGCAGCAGCAGCAGCAGCAGCAACGTGGAGGCGTCCAAGGCGTCGGCCACGGCGACCGCCACGCGCACCAAGATCCGCATCGACCACGTGCAGCAGATCATCCGCTTCAGCGAGGCCGTGGAGCTCGAGGCGCACCCGGCGCAGCTGACGCTGCTGGGCGAGCGTCTCGAGCGCGTGCTCAAGAAGGTGGCGTACCCGGCGGCGACGGCGGCGCAGCACGCGTCGCGCCGCGCGCAGCTCTTCGAGGCCGCGCGCGGGAATCTGGAGGCCGTGCGCGCTGACCTGCTCGAGCGCCGCGAAGTGATCGAGCGCAAGAAGGAGGAGCTCGAGCGGCTGCAGCAGGAGAAGGCCAAGACGATGGAGAAGAAGCGGCAGGAGTACGAGCAGATGCGGCAGCAGGTGGAGCGCGAGCGCCTGGAGCAGGAGGCGCGCCGGCGTGAGGCCGAGAAGAAGCAGAAGATCAAGGACGAGATCGCGCTGAAGGAGACCAAGCAGATGCTCGACAAGCTCGGGCACACGGACCACGACAAGTTCGACCTGGAGAACCTGGACCGCGAGAAGCTGCTGAACGACGCGAAGGAGAAGGCGCAGAAGGCCAAGGAGGAGGCGCAGAAGAAGCTCCGCGACAGTGCGCGCCGCCTCGACTACATCATCCGCGCCACGCGCGAGGCCGAGCAGCCGATCCTGCTCCAGCAGTTCGCGGCGGCCAAGGACGCGGCCAAGCAGCTCTACGAGCAGGAGAAGCAGGACAAGCTCCAGGCGGCCAAGGACGCGCACGAGTTTGCGCTCAAGGAGAAGACACGCTTCGCGCCGGTCGTCGAGGTGCAGAGCGCGTTCCGCGACGCGCACTTCGCGCGCCGCCGCGAGCTCTACAAGAAGGCGGCCGAAGCCCACCAGAAGAAGGCGCTGCTCGAGCGCCTCGAGAAGCGTGTGGCGCTCGCCCGGGAGCTCTACGACGAGGAGCAGGAGCGCCTGCGCGAAGAGGAGGAGGAGCGCGAGCGGATCCGCCGCGAGGAGGAGGAGGAGGCCGAGCGCCTGCGCCAGGAGGAGATCGACGCGGAGCTGCGCCGCCAGGAGGAGGAGGAGGAGGAGGAGCGCCGCCGCGTCGAGGAGGAGAAGGAGAAGGAGCGCGCCGCCCAGCGCGAGCAGGAGGAGAAGGAGCGCGAGGCAAGCCGCGCGTACCGCCCGCCGACCGCGCGCCGCTCCGAGCGCGAGGACAGCGAGTGGACGCAGGTGAGCCGCACGTCGAGCGCGCGCTCGACGGCGCCGGAGGGCCACTGGGACCGTCGCGGCCCTGCCGCTCGCGACGACCGCGACGCTCCTCGCGGCTCGTTCCGCAGCGGCGGTGACCGTGAGAGTGGCTTCTCGTCTCGCTTCGGTGGTGACCGTGACGCTCCACGGGAGGGTGGCGGTCTGCGCCGCGGCTTCGGTGGCGACCGTGACGCGCCGCGTGACCGTGAGAGCGGCTACTCGTCGCGCTTCGGCGACCGCGATGCTCCTCGCGACCGTGACGCTCCTCGTGAGAGCGGCTTCTCGTCTCGCTTCGGCGGCGACCGCGACGCCCCGCGGGAGGGCGGCGGTCTGCGCCGCGGCTTCAGCGATCGCGACGGTCCCCGTGAAGGTGGTGGTCTGCGCCGCGGCTTCGGCGACGAGCGTGCGCCGCGCGAGGACGGTCCGTCGAGCGGCTGGCGTCGTGGCGGCGACCGCGACGCTCCTCGCGAGGGCGGCGACGACCGCTTCTTCGGCAACCGCGGCGGTGACAGCGCGTACCGCCCGCCTCGCGGCGGCGACAGCGAGCGCCCTGCTCGTGACACTGCGCGCGCGCCGGAGTCCGGTCGCTGGAGATAAGCGGCGGGATCGAGAGAGCGGTCGGTCGCCTTGCTCCGGTGTCGTCATCGCTGAGCTGTGGATGAGGTGAGTGGAATGGACGTGTAAGGCGAGCGAATCCAAGACCAGTGAGCGGAGGAGACAGGAGGCAGCCGAGGCATCGACCGATCGCCCTCGCTCCAGCTCTGCGCATGTTGCCAACCGCACACTATTTAACGCTTGACGTCAATCCATATGTAAGGTACTGTCCACCATCACTGCTGCTGCTGCTGGCTGCGCTGGCGCCAAGACAGAGAACGTCAGGACCTCCAGCGTCGCGCGCGGGATCAGCAGGATGCTCATGGCGCCCCAGGCTTCCTTCTCGAGCGCCTTGGACCTCTGCGTCGCTCTCCTGGCCCGACGGCTCTGCCTCCTGCACTCCCACGCCACGAGGCGGACGAAGACCGGATGCGGCGCTGGCAGCGACGCCACCTGTCGGAGAACCAGAGTCACGCGCGCTAGCACGCTCAGGCTCTCCGCAACGTTGAATGCTCTGATGGCGTTCTCGACCTTTGCAGGCAGTAGCAGCTCCGCGACAGAACTCAGCACGAGCATGTCGCCGAGCGGATCGGACTCAGCTAGGGGAGGACATGACCCTCCGACCGCAGAGATCCGACGCGCTGCTCGCCGCGCGAGTCTCCGAGCGTCTCGTGTGCGCTGCTTCCGCTCGAACGCCACGACGAGGAACGCGAGAGGGTGGAGACGCGGAGGAGCTCGCGCTTGAGCCACCACCACGACCACACGCTCGAGCGCCAGAAGCACCCGTGGGAACACCGACACGACCGCCATGAAGTCGGTGGGAGGCCGCAGAAATCGCACGAGGCTTTCGGCCACGCCGTCGTCGCACTGTGTGGGGCTCGTGCGCGTGGCCAGCCGCAGCTCGTCCGGACTCTTCTCGTTAGCGACTGAGTCGCTGCAAGGCGTCTGTGCGCAGCCAGCGCCCTCCAAGTGCCGCTTGCTGTCACTCTCGGGCTCTGGTGCAGGCTCAGCAGCGAGCGCTTTCTTGTACACACGCGCATGCGCTTCGTCCACCTGCTGTTCTGTCGCCGTCCCGAGCCACTCGAGCAACGACGCTTCGCTGTCCTCCGGCGCTCCGTCCTGCTGGTACTCCTCCGGCACGCGGAGTCCTCCACGGTCGTCCCAGACGAGCCGCCGCTGAGCCGGGTCGTACTGCCGCACGAAGGCCACGACGCCGCCGCTCCGGCGCTTCATGAACGCGCTCTCGAGCGGGAACGCGCGGTAGAAGTTGTACAGCGCGCCGCTGCGCAGTTGGCGCTTCGGCTGCGCGCGCACGAGCTGCTCGAGCGCGGCGAACGCGCGCGGCACCCGCCTTGCCTCGTCTGCGAACTCGCGTGCGCCGCCCTCGCGCTGCGCCGCCGTGAGCTCGTGTACCACCACCGCCCCACGCTCCCGCGGATACGCGTCGAGCCACGCGAGCCCGTGGGCTGCGCCGTCGCGCGCCACCGCCCGCTTGAGCTCCGCCGCTGTCAGCTGCGCGCGCACTGCCGGCTGCTGCAAGAAGAGATCGTGGAGCTCGTCGGGCCGCGCGACGCCACCGCTCGCGAACACGAACGCCGCCACGGCCTCCATGGCTGCTTGGTCGGCTCAAAGCTTGGGCTTGACGCGGGAACTAGGAACTGGGGAGAACCGGGAAAATGGAGACGTTGCGCAATGTGACTTGGATTCAGTATAAAATCGGCGTTAAATCTCAACACTTCGATATCACAACATCCCTCACGCGCTCGTGTCGCCCGCCGCGTTGAGCGCCGCGAGACTGTCCTCGTGGCCCACGGCCGCCAGCGACGTCGGCTGCGACGCCACCGACCCGCCCGTCGAGTCGATGTGCGCGTTGCGGTCGCCGGCGTCCGCCGCCGCAGACCCGCGCTCCGCCGCGTACGCCTCCGCCATCGCCGGCTGCTGGTACACGCCGTCGAGGAACGCGAAGTTCTCGTCCTTGCGCTCGTCGTCCACGTCGCAGCACTGGTCGAGCGGCAGGTAGTCCGACGCGCGTGCGAAGTTGAAGAGTGTCATGCTGTACCAGTAGAAGAGGAACGTGCACCAGGGCAGCCCGAGCGAGAGCAGCACGGTGATGTACCCCGCCGAGCGCAGCAGCAGCAGCCCGATGAGCGTCACCTGCGCCATCGCGAGCGCCACGAGCGTGTAGGAGAAGAGCGGCTCCCAGAAGGCCCCCATGGAGTTCTGCGTGTTCCACTTGGGGCGGTTCACGAATAGGAAGAAGCGGCGGTAGATGAGCTCCGCCGAGACGAAGAAGAGCGCGCCGGCGTAGCCCACGAGCGGTGCGATCGGCGCGAACACGACCACGAGCAGGAAGATGAGGTACATCTGCGCGAGCGAGAACGGCGCCTCGAGCTCCGACTCGTAGTTGAGCGGCGTGAGGAAGAGCCACGGCTGCGGCTCCGGCTTCTTCGCATACGACGGCGCCACGAGCGCGTGCAGCGTGCCCATGAGGATCGGCATGACGCGCAGCAGCATCAGCGGCAGGTTGAGGCAGACCTGCGTGATTATGAACGTGATGAAGAACAGCGACTGGCCGGCGATGCTGCTCCCGAGGAAGAACACGAGGCGGCCCGGCTGCTCGACGATCGCTGCCACCTGCGCCAGCACCGAGCCGGTCACCGCCGACACGAAGAACATCTGCACGATCTGGAAGCTGTTGAGCTTGGCGAAGAGGCTCGCGTCCACCGCCGTGCGCGACAGGTGGCCCTCACGCGTCGCCAGCATCTTGAAGACGACGTTCGAGAGCGTGTTCATGAGCGAGAGGACCAGCGGCGTGGACTGCTCGAGCACCTTCTCGAGCCACTGCTGGGAGTCGAGCAGGCGCCCCACGAACGCCGACATCTGCCGCAGGTTCTCGGGCTTGGCGAGCGACGCGACGAACGCCGTCGGGATCGTCCAGAACACCACGATGAGCAGCGTCGAGATGGCCGAGACGAGCACCCACGTCGCCTTTGAGCTCTGCGGGAGCCCGAAGTTCTCCCACTGCACGTCGTCGATGTGCGGCGCTGGCTGCACGAGCATCTTGATCGGGTGCTCCGTCTGCAGCAGCTGCTGCGCCGCTTGCGCCGAGCGGAGCGACCGGAAGCTCACGAACGCGCAGCTCCGCATCACGTTCGGCGACGACGACGACGTCGTCGTAGACGTTGAGGCAGCGCCGTCTTTCCTTTGCACCGAAGCCGACTGGAGAAGCGGCGCCGACTCGCCAGCAGTAGCGAGAACCGACTTGGACGACCGCAGGGTCTTCGACAGCTTCTGCTCCAGGTTACGCAGCGACGACCACTTGGGCAGCACGTCCCCGCCGTCGGTCGAGCCGTACGTGCACTTGGACTCCTTGATCGGGTCGAACTGCTCGTCGAGGATCGTCTTGCGCACGCGCACGATCTCCTTCGTCAGTCGCTCGACCTCCTGCCGGTAGTAGTCGATCGAGTCCACGTCCTTGCCGCAGCAGATGCCGAGGAAGCGGTAGTCCACCTTGTGGTGCGGACGAGCGACGTCCTGCTCGCTCGCGGCGGCGTTCCCGGCTTCCAGCGCCGTCTTGTGCGCCGCCTCCGCGTCTCGGAGGTCGTCCTCTGCCGCCTCGAGGCGGTTCTTCAGCTGCGTGCGCTCGTCCACGAGTTCCTGGAGGCGCTGGCACTCCACGCCGATGTACGCGCTGTAGACCGTGCCCGGGAAGAGATAGTCCATGTACGCCATGAGCGTCTGCGGGCGGCGTAGCGCGTGTGGCAGGTCCGACACCACGATCGTGTACTGCTGCGCGCCTTTCTTGGAGAGGAACGCGTGGCGCCGCTTGCGATACACCGTGTACTCGGTGGTGAGCAGGCGCATGACGTACAGTGTGACCGCGTACGACGCGAGCACCGTGAAGACGAGGCGCCAGTCGCCCGGGCCGACGTTCGAGAGCGTGAGGCGGTCGATCCAGTCGACGTGCGCGAGCTGCTCCGCGAGCGACTCGACGCCCTCGGCGAGTGTAGTGACGGCGGCCGCTTGGCCCGCAGGCGGCAGCTCGAGCGGCGTCCAGCCGTAGATCGGGAAGAGCGCGAGCGACGCCGCGATGCAGAGCAGCGCCACTTTCTCGCCGATGCGAATGAAGCGCAGGAAGACCCAGGCGTCGAGCCCGCACTTTTCGCAGATGTCGTCCTCGGACACCGAGAGCACGAGCGGCACCCAGGAGAACCAGCGTGCACGCTGCGCCGGGGAGAAGCCCAGCGGGTTCTCCGGTTCGAAGAGGTCCGGGCGGCGGCGGCGCAGCACCTCGAAGAGCAGCCAGAGCAGCACGAAGAGCGGCAGGTAGAGCGCCGCGGTGGTGCGCAGCACGTCGCTAGGCGTGCGCATGGGGTCCGCGGGGGGCAGCGTCGCCGCGAGCGCCGTCGTCGACGACAGGGGGCGGTCCATCGTGTTGATGGTGTTGGCAGACTGGCGGAGGTGAGTGTAGTGCTGCTACTACCACTTGCTTTTATCACTAACAAATCTGTTCTTGGCGATTTTGACTTGTCAATATGCAAAAGATACTGAAAACGTAGGGTGCCGGATTTTGATACAAAAGGCTAGTACTTTTGCTATTGGATAACAATTCGTCGGTATGCAGCCAATCGTCTACCGATGGCAAAAGTACTTGATTTTTGTATTAAATCAGACACCCTAACCCCATTTTAGCGTAAACCGTTTGTCACTCGACTTTTATCCAGTACAAAAGACTCAATAAAATGCGACTCATTACTCCATTTTTATACCAGACCATGTCTTTTTGTCCACTAAATATTTGTGTGATTTTGTCTGGACAAAACAAATCAGGGATATTCTCAAGAGGCAATGGGAAACACAGAAAAGAGATAATGTCGGCAGGCAAGTGGAGAAATGGACAAAATGTGAGGTTTGTGGTGCACGTGTCTATTGAGCCTGTGCTTGTCAAGAACTCATTCACGAGCTGCCGCGTACGGACGTATGCGCATGGAAACGAGGTCGCGAAGGTGGTGGTGGTCGCGAGTCTGTCGTGCTTTTGGAGCTGTCTACGCAGGTGGTGGTTTGCCGAAGTGGTTGTCAAATGGCGAAGTCTCTGAGAACGACTTGATGAAAGGCGGACGATCCATGCGGGATCTCTCTCGAATGCTTCATCGACTTGTGCTGCTGTAGCATGGTTGCTTGGCGCGCCAAGTACCAGGAACAGCAAAGGCTCCGCCAACGAAGGCGTTGCTGGCAAGAATCCAAAGATCGGTGACGTCAAATCGGTTAAATATTTTTAAATACTTGTACTTAGAGAATCATGCGTTTATAACATTCGTACTTGATGTGTTTGTCCAATCACTATGCTCGATTCCATCTCTCAGCCAATCGAAAATTTCCATAGTGTACTGTTTGAAAATAGAGTGAGAATACTATATTTTATTGTATTCTCATTCTATTTCGAACAGTACACTATGGAAATTTCTGATTGGCTGCGTCTCAGCCAATCGGTTGCCTGCATGGTCCACCCAAGCTTAAACGGGAGCCTGACTTTTTTTTAGCGCCAGCTGGCGAGTTGAACTGAAGCGCAAAAGAGAAAAGATGCGGAGCTGCATCCTTCTCACTCGCGCTTCCGCCGCCATCCTCCGCATCGCCATCGGCACCCAGCGCTTCTTTCCTCCAGCTCTCTCCACACACAACTAACTACCACAACGCAAGCATGGTGCTCTCGCCCTCCCCCAAGAAGCGCGCGC
>JAASFH010000754.1:0-13002 GCA_023333695.1 Globisporangium yorkense
CCTCGTCGTCGTGGCTCTTGCCCTTGTTCTTGCCGGCGTTCTCCTCGCGGCCGAGCACGTGCTTGAGCACGTTCATGCTGCGCTCCTTCTCCGTCTTCTCGGCGCCCGTGAGCGGCAGGAACTTGTTGCGCTTGCCCGTCTGCTTGCGCTCCTTCTCGCCCTCGCGCATCTTGTCGAACTTACCCATGGACGCCGTGGCGAACTGCACCTTCTCGAGCGTCTTGGAGACGCCGTCCTTGCCGCGCTGCTTGGCCTTGGCGTCGTCTGTGTTCATGAGCTCGACGGGGATGCCCGCGGGCGCGCGCATGGAGCCGCCGGTCTGCTTGCCGCGGCCGTGCTTGAGGTTGTTCGCCTGCGCCTGCAGGTTCTTCTCGACGCGCGCGCGCTTCTCCTGCTTGCGCTTCGTCCACGGGTCCTCCGTGTCGCCGGCCTTCATCTCGACGGCCCAGTCCTTGAGGTCGTCGCCCGCGCGCTTGTAGCCCCACGACGGCGCCCACTCGCCCTTGTCCTCGTCGAACGCCATGCGGCTCTTCTTGCGCTTATCGATGCCCTTCTCGCGCGCGAACTTCTCCCACTTGGTCTCCACCTTGGGCTTGGGCAGCGGCTTCTCGCGCGGGATCACGAGCGCGGGCTCCGGCAGCTGCGCCAGCGGCCCCATGTCCGACATCTCGCGCGGCAGGTCGAAGATCCGGTTCACAAGCAGCTGTACGTTCTCGCGCGCGTGCTGCGCCAGCAGCTTCTCGCTCGCGTACGCGAACGGGTGCGTGTCGAACGCCGCGAGGTTCCCGAGGTCGTACGTGAGGTCGTCCTCCTTGGCCACGGCGCTCGACGAGTCGGTCGCGAACGCCGCGGGCGCGATCTCGGCCGCCTTGACGACCATTCTGTGCTGCTGCTGGTGGAGGTGCTGCTGTTGAGAGCTTGGCGCCTGAAGGAGGTGCCGGTGTGCTGCTGCTGGAGCTGGAGTTGCTGGAACTCGAGAGGTGATGGCGACTGGAGCTCTTTGTCTGCTGCCAGCCAGCCAGCCAAAAAGGCAAGCATCCGTGGTTTTGTCACTATCGGGATGTGGGATGAGAGAGCAGGTGAATACTTTGATCAATATAAAACGATAAAGGATAGTGATGAAAGTGAGGGGCAGCGGCTTGTCTTCCTCACTTTTATCACTACGAGTGCTTGTTCGTGTTCGATGGCATTGTGGTGGCGTGGCGTCTTCGTGGTTGTGGTGTGACGGAAGAACGTAGCTGATCAATGTCAAGCTCACACATCGTGGCGTGCAGCCCTTGAGAAATCGAGGTTGCTGAGGGAGTCTTGCTAGACCGCAACAGAAGGAATCGAGTCGATTTTGAGTGGCAACGAGTTGAATCTCTCGGTTCTCAAACTAGCACGGCACTGTGCATTTCCTTGGCATGAACTCGAGATCGAACCACGATCGCCTTCGCCCTCGTGAGCCGAGTCCAAGAAGCCATGAGCTCGATAGCGAGTCTGAACCAGTCGAAGGTGATCCAAGTGCGAAACGACATCTCGTCCTCTCGATTCCGATTTCAATCTCATTGCGAGACGTCGCGCGAAGCAGATCCATCGACAGCACTACCGCTGCTGCTGCTGGACCTGCGTGACCGAAGCACGAGCGAACCACTAAGAGAGAGCCATGCTGCGAGGCACCAGCAGGACGCTCGAGCAGGCTGCTGGCGCGAACGGCGACGCGGTGGAGCAAGTTCAGCGCGCAGACGAGTTTGACTCGACGACGACGCATAGCGACCGAGCGCTTACGGAACAGAGCGACGCGAATGCCGCTGCTGTTACAGTCAGTGACGGTGGAGGCACTGCTACTGCTGCTGTTCTCGCTTCGGTGGAAGGTGGCGACATCGGTGGTGGTGTGAGACTGCCGACCGATCCGCTGGATCCGATGTGGGGAAGACCGAGCGACCTCCGCCGCGACCGCACGCTCTCGGAGACGGAAACGACGCAGGCGCTCGCAGCGGACTTTGATGCGTTCCCTGCTCGCTTCCTCGAGAGCGCGACTATGACGGAGAACACGTTCGATCTGCCGTTAAAACAGCAGCAACTGCTCGTACAGCAGCCAGATGAGGTTTCGATGATGGTGGTGGCGGGCGGTCTGCTGGCGTTCGCGGTCGCGGGCGTGGTGGCGAACCGCGTGCGGCGCCGCATCGAAAGCAAGTCGAAGCAGAAACTCAAGGCGTTCGACGACGACGAGATTGGTGACGGCGACGAGGACGGCGGTGATGGCGGTCAAGTGTACGCGCTGTTCAGCTGAGCAGTCTGGTCGAGAGTTTGCTTGAGAATGCAGCGAACAGCAGTGTGCACATCTCAATTCATGTTGCTTGTTTTGCTCGTCGTTCGAGAGTACAGACGTTCCCGTGGCTCGTTGCTTTGCTCCGCGTCTGCACCACCCTCACGAAGAACTCGGATGCACGACTTGGATCTCGTGTAATGGTCTTGGATCGCTTTCATACATCGGCGTCGTTGTTCTGGAGACTTCGAGGCAAGTCGAGTGCGCATCTTCGGCGATATCAACGAGTTCATCGAGGCCATACAGAAAGAGAAGGCCCCGGCGCTCGCGCATGACATTCGAGACACGACGAGCGAAGACAACAACGATGACGCATTTCTTCAATCAACTTGGTTGCCAAGCAGCGCAAGATGTGTTGCGATCGCTCTCATACGACGTTGATCACCAGCGGACGATTCCCGACAGCCAGGATCGAGGACATGACACAATGCAACGAACGCGTGAGCCAGATGTATCATGCGAAGTTCATTCACTCGAAGTGTACTACGGAACGATTTGCTGAAGCAGTTGCCTTGTCGAGTTGATGTGAGCGCTCGCTCACGTGAATTTGAGCACGTGGATCGTCGCAGTGCTTGTTGGCTCAGCTTGACCGCTCCCAGTGTACTAGATCGCGAGCTCGTCGTTTGTAGCCACAGCGAGGATGTGGCGCAAGATAGCCGACCGCTTGTGCGCGTTGCCATCCGAGCTGATACACGATCTAATCGTTTTGCTGTTCATGCGCAACTGGAATGCTTCACTGTTGCTACTGTTGTAGTTCCCGACGGAAACGAACACGTCCACGATGGCGCTGCGCAGGATGCGGATCTTGCCAGACTCGAGTAGCCTGAAGAAGGTGTAGCCTTGGTGCGCTTCGTCGATTCTCCAGTTGATGATCTGGTTGGCCGTGGTTCCTCCAGTTGCGATCAAATGTGCAAAGGCGACAGATTCGCAGCTCTTAAGCCTCTTCGTCACCTGAACAAGCTCGGTTTGCAGCTCCTTCAGCACCTTGTCCTTCTGGTTGCCAGCGTCGCGAACAACTCCCAGCTCGGTTCGCAGTATCTTGATC
Organism: Globisporangium yorkense; assembly: GCA_023333695.1. Classification (NCBI taxonomy): domain Eukaryota; phylum Oomycota; class Peronosporomycetes; order Pythiales; family Pythiaceae; genus Globisporangium; species Globisporangium yorkense. The sequence goes on from JAASFH010000754.1 coordinate 3,354, forward strand.
TCGTCTTCCTGATCGCGAAGCTTCGACGCGAGCACATCGAGAGGCGCAATCGCGACCGGAAGCAGCACGATCGTGTAGCTTGTCGTCCATGAGGAGGTGAACACGCGGAGCTTGAGCTTGAGCGTGATCTGGAGCTGGTTCTCCGGTAGGTCCGTGATCGTGCGCTGGTAGTCGCTCGATTCGTTCGCATTCGGGTCCGACAAGCACGAGTAGAAGCACTGTAGTCAGAGAGGAGGGAGATGGCACAGCGTTAGCTCAAGCCTCTGCATAAGGAATAGAACCACCAGCCACTGCTGCTCACGTTCGCGTAGTCCCCGAAGCTCGCTTGGGGGATCACCGCATCGGTGCTCACAATCTCATCTTGCGAGAGCTCGCCCGAGTCTCTGTCGCCATTCACAGCCCCACGTTCGTCGTGAGCCTCATATCGAGGCAGTGACAAGTAGCAACCTGTTCGCACCACTGCAGCTTCGACTTGTGATCCTCGAGCCAGAGCTTGAGCTTGTCGTTTTTGAGCGAGAGAACGAAGCGGTAGCTCACGAATGGTTTGGACCGGAACGCAACGACGCCTTCCGCGACACCTTCGACGAACCCACGCGGTGGCGATTCATTCGTCATGAAGGAGGTGCTTGGGGTAACAGATGGACACGCCTCTGACAGCGAGCCTTGGTCTTGGGTATGAACCACAGACAAAGCAGCCTCGTCATCGGACTTCACCGACGCCAACGAGACGAGCGCGAGGCAGGATGCCAACAATGTCAGAAGCCAGAACATCAGCACTCTCGCTCTCGGACGACGTTGCTTCATCCTCTGGTCGTTGACTTTGTGTCGTACGTACGAAGAGAAAGCTGGACTGAGGCGAGTAAGTGAGCACCAGCAGACTTGAGAATCGACACCTTCCAACAGGTTTCACCTTCCGTGCGAACCAGTCATGTGCTGCTGTGCAACAGGATTGCTTCAAGTTTACACTTTTGACATGGGTTTTAGACATTTGAAATGTTCAGAACTCCAAATCGTGCGTATTTCAGACCACATTCCAGACTGGATGATGGCGATGACACCCGTGTTGCCGAGGAAGCGCAAGCGCAGTGCCTCTGTCGATGCCGCCGCCGACTCGGAGGACCCGGCGACCCGCGAGCTGCGAGCGCTGCTGCTCTCGGCCGCCGCGTCGCTGTCCTTTCTGCCCTCACGCGATGCCGTCGACGCGCTACTGGTGCTGAAGCGCGAGCCGAAGGTGGCGCCTGGCGCGTTCAGCTGCGACGTGGCGCTCAAGCTCTTCTTCCAGTTCGTGCGGCGCCAGCAGAAAACGAGCGACAATGACGCACTGCCGTCATCCGCCGCCGCGCTCGCAGCTGCGCTCGTGGCCGCCATGCAGCAGCTGCTCGAGAGCGACAACCACCGCTTCCGCCGCGTGCTGCGCGTGCTGCTGCCACAAGCCGACGTTCCGGAGCACCGGAGCCTGCACGGCGACCGCGTCCTGCTGTTCACGCGCGAGTTCGCGCAGTTACGCAGCGCCGGCGACGCCCGTTCGCTCAGCGAGCAGTTGGGACTCACGCTGCTGTACGAGGACGACGCGGTCGCGGTGGTCGACAAGCCCGCGGACGTGCTCAGCGTCGACGGACTCGACGAGGCCGAGGTGTCGATCCAGCGCCGCGTGCAGCAGCTGTGCGCTGAGGCGCGCATGGTGCACCGCCTGGACTTCGCGACGTCGGGGATTCTGCTCGTGGCGCTCACGCGCACGGCCGCGCAGAGTCTCAGCGCGCAGTTCCGCGCGCGCACAGTGCAGAAGACGTACTTGGCCAAGGTGTTGGGCCACGTGCAAGGCGACGCCGGCACGATTGAGCTCGCGATGGGCCCGCACCCGACGCAGAAGCTCGTGCAGATCGTCCACGGCACCGCGGAGCAGGACCGAGCGAGCGGTGCGCGGTGGTCGACGACCCATTGGCGCGTCCTGCGGCGGAGTGTCGATGTTGGGACCAAGTCGGAGGCTGCAGCCTACGATGGTGAGAAAGATGACAAGGACGGACATGGCGATGACGAGAAGGCCGCGTCGTTCGAGTGGACGCTCATGGAGCTCAAGCCCGTGACGGGGAAGACGCACCAGCTGCGCGTGCACATGCAGCACGTCGGCCACCCGATCCTCGGTGACACGCTCTACTCGCCGGAGCTCGTGGCCGACAAGTCCCCGCGCCTGTGTCTGCACGCCGCGAAGCTCGAGGTGCTGCACCCAGTGACGAACGCGCCGCTCACGATCCAGAGTCTGTGTCCATTCGACGAGTGACCGACGACAGACGATAGAGTTCGGCACGAGAGGCACGCGAGCTGCAACAACATGAGTTGGCTCACTGCAGTGAAGAACTGGCAATAGATTCCAAGATCGTCATGCTGGGTCTCCATCTTTTGTGGGTACGAAGGAAGACGATGCGGTCGGCAGCTCATAGCAGCAGCTTACAGTTCAGAAAGTCTAGTGTCGACGGAGATCGTGGAGTTCTCCTCATTCGAGTTCCATTCTTTAGATCACGACTGCTCGCACGGAGTACAAGCACTCGATGAGCAGCAGGCATGAGCTCGACGTTCGCGCTTGACACTGGAAGGTGCCCACGACCAGGAAGGAGTCCACTTGTGCAGGCTACTCAGGCTGTGAATGCATGCGATCACACTGTTTGCTCAGATCCTAAACCGTTTGCTCAATGCGTTCGTCCGACGTGGCAGGAGAATCAAGAGAGTGAGCAGCAGCAGCGCATCATGACACCAGGAAGACGGCGCGAGCTCGCAGCGATGAGCGCACAGAACAAACAAGAGAAGAACTCATCGGGCAACATGGGCAGCGGCAACAACAACGATGGCCGTGACGAAGCTGCTTCGGCGTCAGGATCACATCCATCACTCAAGCACCTCTCGGTCCGAGATGACATGTTCCTGCTTCACGCCGCAGACATCTTCAAGCCATGGGCTGTCGCGAAAGGCACGACAGGTGGGAACACGGAGTGCTTCACGAAGGTCGCAATAGAGTACCACATGTTCGCAACGTTCATCGCAGGCATAGATGGATCAGCGCTTCGGACTCGATTCGACGAGGCTGTTTGTCTCTACAAGATCACACCGGCACCTGCGTTGGGCATGCCTACGGAGGAGGACGAGGCGTATTACGAGCGTTAGGCTGCTGGGAGCGATCGTGTCGAGTATCGAAGGCCAGAAGCAGCCGGGTGAGATACAACAAGCACGACTAGCAAAGCTCCAGCGTGATTTTGCAGGGCTGAAGGAGGACGTGACGGCATCCGTCAGGAAGAGATCGGCGGATCCACTGCCGAGCAGCACCTACCCACCCGCAAAGCACACATGGGTGGGTGCGTCGACGCTCGGATTTAGAGAGGGGAGCACAAGCCTGAGCAGCAGCGATTCGTTGACACGGCACTCAGATCCACTGACGCGCGACAGATACCCGTCCTTGTGGTTGGGTGTGCCAATCTTCGGACTTGGAGATGACTTGGGCTGCAGCGATCTGTCAACGTGGAACCAGAACAACCGCTTGGGATCGATGCCGGGATGAACATTCTTCACATCGAACGGATGACGCGGATGCGGATCGAGGCGGACGAGAGATGCGAGATCCGCGAACTCGCCGCGCTGCAGAGCATCAAGGAGCGTCGACTTGCACACGAGCGCTGGCAAGACGAGTTCATGCTCAAGGTATTTCGTGTTGCACTCGGGCATCACACCGGACGTGATCCTGAGGACAGAGATGCGGAGGCTCGAGACGCAAAGAGCAAGTAGCAATGCGGATCGAGAAGAGTCAAGCACGTAGGAGTGGCATGCATACTGTATCAACAACGTTGCATCTTGCGCGTTGCAGTCTGCATTGTTCGGATCTCTATCAACAGCGGCATCCGACAGGTTTGCAAGTGCTTCGATTGGTGATGGCATTGTCGACTAATGCCCAGACGAGCTACTTTGTCCGGCGAAGCTGACAGTGAAGACGCAGTTCGACAGGAGTAGAACCACACAGCTGTCACAGCTCGCCATGGTGTTGCTGGAGTTCTCGAGGCAGGTCGGGATTCACCTCTTCGCCGATACCGAAGGCGTCTTTAGCTTCGCGATCAGCGAGGTGCTGGTGATGCAACGGCTCTTCCTCGCTTGAGACCGGTGTCGATGAACGAGAAGGAGACGCCTCGACGGGATTTGCGGCATCGTATCGCTGGACGCTCGTTGTGAGTTGTGTATGGAGGCTGTCGTGGATGCAACTGGCATGGACGCAGGTGTCTCGGGCCGCTAGGAATGTGATCACCACGCCGATCAAGAGTACGGGCTTGCGCCATCCAGCATCAGCGAGCCTGCAGGCGACCATCATAGCGAGCTGGAGAAATCATATGCGAGCTATTTCAATGCAGCTCGAGACGACGAGCGATTAACTACTCAAGCTGATGACCGCGAAAGCAATTTGATCCGGAAGGGACTACCTCTGTGAAATTGCTTGATCGCAGGATACCTTCGCGCCTGCGTTCTGGTTTCCTCACAAGCACCGTCGCCGGTGTATCACCGCATTGCAACCTCTGTTGTTTGTACTGTACAACGTGACAAGCTACTGACTGCTATCTCGACTCGGTCAGTGCTTGATGACTCTTGGTAATGTTTGCCTCCTCTTGACCCTACTTCGTAGAGTAGAAAGAACATCGTACGTATCGGATGAGACACTAACTGGAAGTGTGGCTCCAACTTCATATTCAAATGCAATCGTCTGCTTCTCTCTCGTTCGACTGTATCGGACAATCGCGCTGGCACTGCTCATGCAACGACTCTCACTGCACCAGCACGAGATATAGGGCCGAGTCCGCTGCCGCCATTGACGAGCCCTTGTTCTCGACTGCCAGCTCGTCGTTTGTCTCGAAGCAACCAATGTGCGAAGACGATCCTGAATAATCAGATCCATGTATCGCGATTGACCACCTCCCGCTGTCTCCCTTGTGTAGCACAGGCGGCTCAGCTCTTCGAGGCCGAGCAAAGGTAAAGCCGTTCGTGTTGGTTTCTCCAACGCTGATGTTGAGAATGACCAGGTACACACCGCCTCGGCAGAAGCGGATTCGGTCCGCATCCACTGTGATCTCCGACGACGACGACGGAAACCCCGACTTGACCGACCACTGCAGATCCGCTCGCGCGAGAATTGTACCGCGTTTCGAACGCAGCCGCGATCGCAGTTGGTGGCTCTGGAGGTGGTCGGTTCTTCAGACGCTCCAACTCGTCTTGGGTGTCGCGCAGTTGAGCTGCAAAGATGTCGATCGGCTGCAACATCACCGGCTTCAGCTGAAACTGGTACTCGGGACGCCAAACCGAGTTGAACGTCGTCAGCTCGACAGTGAACTCGAGTGTACGGATATCGCTATATCCAGCTGGCTGACGAAGGTCACATCGGTATCCCGACAACTCCTCCGTCGAGACACCGTTCTTCAGGCACGCGGCGAAACACTGCGCATATCGATTCATGCATGCGGTAGAAGAGTCAGCAAAGAAACGACATTCGCAGCAGCCAGTCCGCAAAGAGTACATGCTCACCGAAACATAGTCAGCCAGAGACGCGTCCCCGATCGAGTTGTTTGCGTTAACGAAGCCCGAGATCTTCGTCTTGCCAGACTCCCTGCGATCAATGACATAGATATTCTCGACATTCTCGCGGCTCAAGTGCGCGATCTTCAAGACGAGCTGACGGAGCTGCGGTCGGAACGGAACAAAGAACTCGGAAAACAGGAGCCAAACCTGGTCAGCTTGGTGCTTCAGACTACCGCAAATGCGGCGTCAGCCGAGAACCTATTGTGGGATGTCTTCAGCGACAAAGATACCACACCAGATCGATTCACCACAAGCGATACCACGGACACCGAGGGCATCCGTTTTCTGGATGCTGGGACGTACTCGATCACTCTCGATGTCCAGCACTACCCCACCTACGATGGTATCTGCAGCTGCGAAATCCGGAGAGATGGCGCAGGTGTGATCACGCTGTCGAAGGCAGAGAAAGCTATCAGAAAGGTAATTCGGCTCAAAGGTGAGATTGAGATGAAAGAAAAGCAAGAGCTGTTGGTGGTGAACGGAAGCAGGAACAAGATTCTCAAGGGCTCGACGATGCAGATCACCAGACTTCGTTGAACGGCTGAAGGACTGGCAGTCGCAGCAAAGCGATCGAGTGAAGCATTGATTGCGGTTTGCAGATGTATGTACCACAACAGTATGAACCTCGAATTGCTGGTTCATTCCACCGAAAGATCGACAGACCATTGTCTTGCAGTTCTTGTGCACACATATGCACCGCGTCGGTAGAAGAATGTCGAACGACACACTAGACATTGAGATTCATCCCTCAGTTTCTCGTTCGCTGTTGTTATGGTAATCAATTGCCTCCGTTGTAGTTGGCAGCCAATCGACAGGCAATCTTTTTCGAAGCACTCGAAAGCTCAACTCGCCTTCTGGTGGTCTCACACATTCAATCAAGCGTGCCTCTTTCGCCAAGACCGACTGCGCCAGCAAACCAACGATTCCATTCGGGTGGTTCTGCAGAACCTGCCGCAAGATCAGCAGCCTCAACTCCGTGAACTCGAACGTCTCGACGCGGATGCTGCCTGACGCTCGCGACACTCGACTCGCGTGTGGATGCCGCGGGACGTATGGCGACGTGCATCGAGCGACCCGGGACTTCAGATGTTCATGTTTGCCGTGTATTCGCTTCTCGAGTGTGCTCTCCGTGGCGTTCTAGTCGATGTACAGAGTTCTTTGCGCTGTCGACAACGCATGAGCTCTTCTTGGCAAGCCGCGTCGACCATCGAGCCTTCCACCTCAACTCAGCTTCGCTCCAAAGGTCTCCGATTTTGCGGTGGTCCGATCTCAAAAACTGCTCCGAAATCTTCAGTCTCAGACACCTAATTACACCCTTCTTATTATTCGTGAGCCTTCATGAAAACTCTATATAGTCAAATAAATATACTGAAACCCTTTATATATCCTCCTCAGCAACTACAAGAGGCGGCGCTAGCCAGTCGAGCCATTCTCGCATTCGGTGCACCAGCAGCTGGCGCCGCGGAAGGTGCCGCGCGCAGCACATGGTTGGGTGCCTTTGCGCGTCCACTCCGCCGCCATCATCAGGCTCACATGGCGCTTCGCTCTTCCTGCATCTCCTCCATCCTCTGCATCAGTCGCGGATCTGCCTGCTTCCCCGCACTTACCAGTCCAAACAATAGCAATGCACTCGCCGCTCGTGATCACCGCCGCCGCTGTGGCGCTCGCGCTCAGCACCTCGACGCCGGGCGTGGACGCCTACGGCAAGTACGTCAAGCTGCTGCCGAACGGCGGCGACATCCCGGACGCGCCCAACTGCGGCCACATCGATCCCGCCGGCCAGGAGGGCGTGAACGACTTCGGCAAGGCGTTCAAGAAGTTCGGCAACACGTGGAACAAGAACCTGTGCATGGCCGACTCGGACGGCGACGGCTTCACGAACGGCCAGGAGATGGGCGACCCGTGCTGCACGTGGACGCCCACGAACACCGCCGGCCTCATCACTGAAGGCATCTCGCACCCGAGCGACAAGACCAAGACGCCCACGAACGCCAAGCTCACGGCCGGCTGCAGCTCCGGTGGCACCGGCACGAGCACCACGCCGGCGCCCGCGGGAGGCTCTACGACGACGACAGCACCCGGCGGTAGCGCCACGCCTTCGACCGGCAAGACCGAGACGGTCGATGATGTTCTCGCGCCGGTGTCAGCGACGTCGTCCCCGACCAGCGGGACGTACCCGGCGGACGACGACGAGGACGACTCGGACGAGAGCGCCGTGCTCGCCAGCGCCCCTGCCAGCGTCGCGCAGGTGTCCATGGCGGCGCTCGCGGTGTGTGCGTCGGCACTCGTCGCCCTGGTGTTCTAAGTGTACTGTAAGCAGCGTCAGCAGCAGCCGATTGCGTGTGTTGGTTCGTCCACCCAGTAGAATACAGTGACCAAGTGTGAGAGTACCATGACGAAGTTGATAGCGGGAAGTGCTGGTGATGTGGTGAGTGTATACAAGTTAGATCAAGCTGCGGGTGGGCTGCTTCGTGTAGCTTTCCCCCGAAAAACTGGCGACGTCGAGCGCCGCTCTCCATCTACGTCCGTCTCTAGAGAATGCTCACCAAGATCAGGATCACGATCAGTACCGCGATGACCGCGTACAGCTTGCAAACCTGCAGTTCATTCAAGCAGCAAGTGATGGATAGAACAATGGCGTGAGAACACCCTCCGCGTGACCACAGCAGCTCTTCCTCTTCCTCCAACCTCCCGCACCTTCTTCTTCTTGGCGTTCACCTCGCGCGCGATGGCCTCTTGCCGCTCAATGTCCTGCTGGGCGCGGTCCATCCGCTGTCATATTGTAACGTAACGATTGTCAGTCTCTCTCACACAACAACAATAGGAAGAAGCGCGCCGGCCGGACGTACGTTGCCGATGTCGTCGATCATGACATTCTGCTCCACGACCTCGCCGTTGATGGCCTGCGCGTGGTTCTTGAGGCCCTTGACGCCGCCGTGGATCTGGTCGAGCAGCGCGTCCTGGCGCGCGAGGTCCGCCTCCCGCCGGCGCTCGAGCTCCTGCGTGGACATTGCCTGGTAGTTGCTGCTGCCGCTCTCGAGGTCGTCGTGGCCGCCGTTCTGGTACATCGGGTGGTTCGATCGCCCCGCCATCGTAGGAGAGCGCTGGAGCTTGAGAGAGAGAGAGAGAGTGACCGGCGAGCGTGACGACGTGCGACGTGCGCGCTTTGGCTCGAGATGCTGAATATGCTGGGCGAAGAAGAAGGTGCGGAAAGGGAGTATGCAAATAGAGAAATGATAGAATGGTGATAGTGATGTTTTAGAGGGAGGGAGGTGGGGTAGGGCATGCAAGTCGAGAGTCAGGAAACCTGAACTGGATTTTACGTGAAATTTGTGTTGGTGTTTGGTACTCGTTTGCGGAGGAAATGGATGCAGATCTTTCGTGGTGATGATGCTGGGGAAGAAGGTCGCTGTCTGTCTAACGCTGGTGCTCTTTGCACGAGTCAGACAAACGGATCTTATCGCGATGGTCGCAGATCTGGACCATGCTTTGCTCGGGATCGCACAGAGAGACTTCGACGATATTACGAATCGATCTTTCTCGTCGTGACTCATGTCATGAACTCGCACACACCTTCAATTGGCAAACACTGCAACCCAAACCGGTACACCAGCCACGTTATAGCCTGATCTCGCGTCTGAACTCGATGTCGAGTCCGCACTCGCGACAGAACATCTCGGACTCGAGGTTCAGCTCACCGCATCGGCTGCACGCTTCCTCCTTCGGTGGCACCTCCCAAGCCTTTTCACGAGCTGCTTCTTCTTGACGCGAGCAGTCCAGGATGGACTTCAGCCATTGGATCTCCGACTGCAGCGGTAGCCGGACTGACAAACCGGAGGTGTCGTCACCCTTCGACTCTGCTTGGTCGAGGCGCGATCCACATTCGCTGCAGAACCGATGGTCGACAGGGTTGTACTTCGCACAAGCTGGGCAAGGTCGTGCGCCAGACCGAAGTCGATCCATCACCAGTTCTTCAATCACCGCGTCCTGCATCCGCTCGAACGTCGAGATCGCTTCTTTCAGACTCGACATATCCGACACCGTGAAC
>JAASFH010000755.1:0-12981 GCA_023333695.1 Globisporangium yorkense
CAGGAAGCGTGAGGCTGCGCTTGTCGTCGCTCGCTCGCTTGATGAGCTCAACCTGATCCCAGTGTCTCGGTGTCTTGGCAGTCGCCCGAGCTCACGAGGCTCACATGGTCGCGTTGAAGACCGGGTTGTGGCGCGCGATGCAACTCGACGTGCGTCTTCAACTGCACATGCTCAATGCATGGCGCCTGGGCTTGCCAAAGAGCCATCGCACACTCGTTGCTATCATCCCCTCCAACGGAGTTTGTTCACAGTGTATCCCACTTGTATCAACCAAGTTGAAGCAACCACTTCACAAAATACATGAAACTATTATGTATAATAAGTAATTGATGTGACATGTTCAAATCGATTGAACAAGGGTATGATGATGTGAAGGGTCAATTTCCATACAATGCGGGGCATTTTGGTGTGATACCGCGTATCAAACCCGGACAGGCTCTATAAAATCCGAAATTATGAGACACAACAAAAGCAAATTTGTGATGACCAAATACGACCAGCTTTTCAATGCTGTCTTCGCGCACTTCCTCCTTCACGCCGCTGCTGTTGCTTGAGCTGCTGCTCTTGCATCTTGGAATGCATTCTGCTGCGATAGTAGAATCAGGCTCAGTGTCGAGGCTGTTGCCATTCGACACGAAAAAAGCGGATCTCGTTGGTGTTCCCCATCTCGAGGGCATGTGATTACGACGTTGGACACAGGGATGCGAGATCCTAAAACGTCGTGGAGTCATGATGAAGCAGGATGAATGGTACATGTAGGTGGTGACGATACAACCCGCTTCGTGCCTTGAACAGCGCACATATGCGCTCGCACGCGCACTACCAGTACTAGCGTACTCGGGTCCAGCGTCGGCACAAGATACAGCCCAAAAAACGCAAAAAATATCTCAAACTTCAATACAAAAAAGAAAATATGGAATCGAAGCCGCAAGCGCGCTGTGATTCGTCAAAAACGCGCTCTCCTCCGATTTTGATTCGCTCAAAATACAACGCACAAAAAAAGTCAGTGTGGAGTTTCGGCCGCCCCGCTTAAGTGCGACGTGGTCTTCGCGGTCATACAAACTCCGAGTCAAGCGACTCCTCCTCTCTTCGTCACAACGCAATCACGCGGCCAGTCGCCACAGCTCGCTTCTCCCCAAGAGCTCCTGCGAGTGTGACTTGCGCTCAGTATGTGGCGGCCGGCGCTCTTCCTCGCGGTGCTCTCGGCGCTCGCGCGGCCCGCGGCCGCCGCCGACTCGGCCGGCACGCTGCCGCCGTGGCTCGCGTACGTCACGGGCGGGCTGCTGGTGGTCATCATCGTCTACTACTGCTGCCGGCGCGCGCGCTTCGACGAGAACCTGCAGCAGCCGCTGCTGGGCGGGTGCGTGCGTGTGTGTGGAGAAGGGCGAAGGTGTATACTTGTATACATGGCTGACGGGCGGGGTGTACTTGTGTGCGGCCAGGCAATACACGGAGGACGGGCAGCCCATGACCCGGCAGGACGTGCAGGACACGTGCGTATACACATGTGGGTAGATGGATGTATACACCCGACCGCTAACGCTGCGTATACCTACCTCCAGGACGGATGAGCTCAACACGCAGTGGAAGTGCGACGTGTGCGACTTCCACAACAAGGACTCGTCCAAGTCGTGCGTGCTCTGCGGCACGGAGCGCGGCTTCTCGCTGGGCCTCAGCTCGCCGTCGGCGCGCGGGCCGTCCGTGGGCACGGACGTGCCACGCGAGCGCTCGTTCAACCGCACGCGCTCGTTCGCCATCCGCCGCCTCAACATGCTCAACGCGCGCCAGCGCGGCGCGCGCAACCGCCAGGACTGGGTGCGCAAGGTCGGCCTCGACGGCAAGCGCTACTGGGCGAAGAAGGAGTCGCCGTTCACGGCGCGCTCGACGGCGGCCACGGACGCCACGTCGCTGTCGTCGGCCACGTCGTCGCCCGACAACTCAGTGCGCATCGACATGCCCGCCACCGCCGCTGCCACGTCGTCGGACGCGGACACGTTGCTGTCGCCGCCCGCGGTGACCGTGCGCGCGAGCATGAACGCCGGTCCGAGCGCCGAGAAGGAACTCGTGACACAGGCGTCGCTGGCGTTCGTGTCGCAGCTGGCGCAGACGCCGCGGCATCCCGAGGGCCGCATGACGTTCAAGGAGTACCGCGAGGTGGACGCGCGCGTGGCGTCGCGCGGCTACGAGATCTCGGAGCAGGACCTGGAGATCCTCGAGCAGGTGGCGGCGCTGCCGTTCAAGGACAAGTACGCGTGGTTCCTCGAGCAGACGTCGGCACTCATCAAGCCGTGGGAGGACGGCCACCTCAAGATGCGCGTGCACCGCGAGAACATCCTCGTCGAGTCCATGGAGCAGCTGCTCGGCGTGCAGATGGAGCACATCCACATGCCGCTGCGCATCGAGTTCATCGGCGAGGTGGCGATCGACGCCGGCGGCCTCGAGCGCGAGTGGTTCGCGCTCGTCACGGACCGGCTCTTCGACGAAACGATCGGGCTCTTCATGTGCGCGCACGTGGACTCGCTCGCGTACGTGATCAACCCGAACTCGGTCGAGGCGTCGGCGGACCACCTGCTCTACTTCCGCGGCGCGGGGCGGCTGCTCGGCCGCGCGCTGCTCGAAGGCCAGCTCATGAAGGCGCACTTGGCGCTGCCGGTGCTCAAGCATCTGCTCGGAGTGCCGATCTCGTTCAGCGACCTCGAGTTCTACGACCAGGAAGTGCACAAGTCGCTCCAGTGGATGAAGGAGAACGACGGCGTCGACGCGCTCTGTCTCGACTTCAGTGTCACGAACCGCAAGCTCAACGGCGAGGTCGAGGTCATCGACCTCAAGGACAACGGCCGCAACATCGAGGTCACGGACGAGAACAAGCATGAGTACATCTACCTGCGCCTGCGCCACATCATGCTCGACTCGTTTGCGGAGCAGCTCCAGCACCTCATGGCGGGCGTCTTCGAGGTCATCCCGCAGGAGCTCATCCTCGTGTTCGACTACCAGGAGCTCGAGCTCGTGCTCTGCGGCGTGCCGTCGATCGACGTGGACGACTGGAAGGCACACACGCAGGTGTCGGACGAGCTGCCGGAGGAGGTGCTCGCGTGGTTCTGGGAGATCGTGGACGCGTTCAGCGACGAGGAGCGCGCGCGGCTACTGCAGTTCACGACGGGCTCGTCACGCGTGCCGGTGCAGGGCTTCAAGGCGCTCACGAGCTACGACGGACGCATCTGCCACTTCACGCTCAAGGCCGTGCCGTTCCCGGAGAACGCCTACCCGCGCGCGCACACGTGCTTCAACCGCATCGACCTGCCCGTGTACAAGACGAAGAAGGAGATGGAGGAGGTGCTGTCGCTCGTGATAAACATGGAGGTCACGGGCTTCACGGACGAGTAAGCAGCCAGCCGCGTCCGTCTCCTCCCTCCGGCCGCCAGCGTACTTTAGTAAACTCTCGTCATCGCTTTCTCTTCCTACTTACCACCAGCGGCGAGCGAGCGAGGAAGGCTCTGGGCGACAAGCAGCCCTTCCTGCTTTTCTCGTCAACAAAAAAATCCCAGCTCTCTCTTGTATCAATCAATGTTGAAAGTTGTAACTGTACATGTGTGTGCAGATAGGATCTGGCGAACAGACACCTTCAAGACGAAGCTTCAGGACGACCGCATCACAGCACCACAGCGCCTCGAACTTCGAAGGACACGGTAGAACGCTAGCAAGAGATGAAGGAGAGGATGAACGAGCATGCGCTACAGGACCGCGAACCTCCTCCGACTGTGGAAGCGCTCGAGTTTGTCGCGAAGACGCTCGGGAACGTCCTCGACGAGTTCCCGTCCGAGATACGAGACGCGCTGACCGCCAAGTTCTGCGCCGAGTTTGCATCCCCGATGACGCGCGAGATGGAGCTGGTGCTGTGCAAGCGCCTCACGGACGACGAGGTGCGGCACATCATGTTCAGCCCCACGCCAGCGCAGTACCGTCACTACGTGACACTCCTCTCGCTCCGACTAGCGGGCAGTGTGGACGACGTTGGGTATCCGAATGGCGTGACACCGCTCGCCTGGCCGCTGGTGTTGCAGAAGCGCTTCCTCACGCTCTTCTACCTCAAGCACGCGCGCACCTGGGCTCTCGTTGTCGAGTTCGTGCTGCTCGATGGACTTCAGATACTCGCGGAGCAGTTCCTGCACCCGGACTTGCAGATCCGAGGGCAGGCGATCGACTGCTTCGTCCAGATCACGAGCAGCACGGCGTTCGACTGGTTCCAAGACCCTGTAGGCTACCAAGCCAAGATGTTGCACAGCAAGATGGTGGCGCTCGCTGCACCAGGTTCTGGGTTCCTGACGAGTCTCGTGCAGAACATTCGGTTCTACGACCCGAAGGGTACAAGCGCGTGTGTCGGAGACGACGACAAACAGCAGCGGCTGCCAGGAGGAACGTACATGATGCTGCAGGTGCTCGCGTTCTTTTTGAGCTGGGTGCGCAAGTTCTACACACAACCGAAGAACGAGCTGCGGCTGAGCCGAGAGCTGCTGGGGCTGCTCCGCGACTGGCGCGAGCGCACGCAGACGCAGGACCCGGCAGAACTGGAGCTCGCGCAACAAGTGTACGACGACTTCAGCCGCTGGCCAGCGATCGACCAAGACTCACAGGACACTAGCATCTCACCAGCGTCTCGGACGGATCTCATCGCAGCTGGGGACACGCTCCTTCGGTCGCGCGAGAGCTTCTTCTCGCGCGAGGAGATCCAGCGGCTTCTTGACACTGTAAACGATGGCGCCAACTCGGAGGACAGCGAAGCGAAGGTGATCGAACATTGCTCAGCCGCGATCTCTGCGAACGTCTGTCTCCTTGACGCGCACCTGCTGCGAGCGACAGCACTGGCGCAGCGCGTGGAGCGCAGAGCTGCAGCGAAGGGATCAGCTAGCAAGTTCACAACCGAGTCGTACGACGACGTGCAGCGGTGCGTACTCTTCCTCGAGTTGCCTGCCACTCGCATGCTTTCAACTCACGCTTGCTCTCAGCTGTCTTGACGACTGCGCGGCAGTTCTGCGTCTGGACGAAGCAAATGTATCGGCGAGGAAGCTCCGGTTGCGGGCGCTCGCAGCTCTGGAGATGTGGTCGGAGGCTCTCGCATCCCTCGATGAGTGGGTCTCAACCGAGAACGAGTCGCTTGCTGCCACGTTCCTTCCTGAGGACATCAAGTTCTTCGCGGAACAGCGCGAGGTCGCGGCGGAGAAGAGTCGAGCGAAAGCGCAGGAAGAAGCTCGACAGCAGCGCCTCGACGCTCTGCGACTGGCGAAGCAGGAGGTAGGTCATCGAGTGCGAGTGTGCTTGCAGGCGACAGCCAATCTCCGAGCTTGACGCACTTGAACCGTGAACCCCTTGCAGGAGATCTTCCAGGCGATCCTGAAGCGCGACCGAGTCGGCAGACCAGCAGCAGCACGCACCGAAAGTGTTGAGGATGCTATCACACCGAAGCCGCGAGCATTCAAGTTGGAAGATGCTCAGTCAGAAGCCTCAAACGTGTCTGCAGAGGTGGTAGATCTTCTGAAGGTAGAGACCACAGCGAAGCCTTCGCTGTTGACTAAGTTCATGGCGTCAAGTGCCAGCAAATTCACCGGCAAGAAGAGTTCCAACAAACCTGAGCGCGTGAAGGATCCGCAGACCGAGAAGATGCGGCGAGGACGAGCGTTCGCGCGACAGCTCCGCCAGGTCGCATCGGATCGCGACGCGTTGAGCGATTTGGTCGTCGACACGCCACTCACCACGCTGTCCGACGCACTCGCGTCCGCACTCGGCGACGACCAGTTCCTCGTGCTGTTCGACGTGCTCGACAATCTCAAGGCGACCAGCGAGGAGCGCACGGCAGCGAGAGCGGCTGAAGCTCTTCGTCTGCTGACGCGGTCTGTTCGTGCTCAGCTCGTCCTGGAGACAGCAGCCGACGACAACGTGCGCGAGAGGATCCGATCCTGCATCGATAGCTCAGAGGATGGAGCGCCAGCGCCACCTTTCACCCTCGATGGAGCTGCGGGGGACACCGACGCCGCAGCAACCGGCACGGCTTGCGCGTAGAAGCCGAGACCTCGCGCCGCTCGACTTGCACACACATCAGCAGCACCACAATGCACAAGAGTACAACGCCTCGCGGTCGTTCGTTTCGCTATGTTACCTGACAGGCATCCCCGCTGCCTGTGCGCGCGCCTGTCGCCGCCGTCTTCAAAATCGCTTCAAACACTCGTGCTCTCAGCTACACGTCGACCTGGTGCTTCCCCGAGCTGCGGCCGCCGCCATTCTGCGCATTGCCCGGTGCGCCGCCGCCTACGACCGGCATCTGTGTCGAGTTCTCCACCGGCGGCGCTTTCATGGAGCCCATCGTCGCGTTCAGTGCAGTCAGGTCGTCCTCCTTGCCACCGCGCGATGCAGCGCCTCGCCCACGGCCGCGACCACGACCGCGACCACGACCTCTTCCTGCGCCGCCGCGTCCACCACTTGCACCTTGCTGCTGCTGCTGTTGCTGTTGTTGCTGCTGCTGTTGCTGTAAGTGTTGTTGTTGCTGGTGCTGCTGGTGCTGCTGGTGCTGCTGGTGCTGCTGGACAGCCAAGGCAGCCGCAGCCACAGCTGCTGCCTGGTGTTGCTGCTGTTGTTGTTGCTGCTGCTGCTGGAGTTGGTGGTTCTGCAGTTGCTGCAAGTGGTGCTGATGCAGTTGCACCTGTTGCTGCTGCTGGTGTGCTTGACTGCTCTGCTGTTGCTGCTGCTGCAGGGAGTAGTACAATGCATGCGGGTGCTGAGAGAGCAGTTGGTTTCCGATCACCTGGTAGCCGGAGATCGCCTGCCCGAACGCGCTGCCGGGTCCTGTCATCATCTGGAACTGCTTCGACTGCTGAGCTTGAGCTTGAGCTTGAGCTTGAGCTTGGGCTTGTGCTTGAGCTTGTGCTTGAGCTTGTGCTTGAGCTTGTGCTTGAGCTTGAGCCTGCGCGGCTTGAGCAGCTTGCACCTGCGCGTGAACCTGCTGCGACTGCGCTCGAAGGTGTACCGCTTGGGCCTGGGCGTGGAGCTGCGCTCTTGCGGCTTGCGCGATCGCTTGGGCCTGGGCGTGCGCTTGCGCCGCTTCTGCTTCGCTTCCTGGCTGCTGCCGATGCTGGGGAACGTTCAGCTGATGCAGGTTGATGCCACCTGCTGAGAGCTGATGGGAGACGTGCTGCGGGAGCGAGAACGACCCGGCCAAGTACATGTTCGTCGGGTCGAACAGCGCCGCCGCATTGCTGTTCTGCACCAGCAAACTGGCTGCTTGCTGGCTCGCCGCACTCACGCCGCCACTGGAACTTCTGCCATTGACACCTGCTGACAGCGCCGCCGAGAGAGCTGCAGACGTTGGGGTCATCGGTCGCGCCGTCGACGCGCTGCCGATCGACTGCCTGTTCGCGCTCGCCACACTGGAAGGTGTGCCGCTGGAGGTGGACGACGGAGTGGTGGAGGACCGCCGACTCGACGGGTTCGGCGCGAGAATCGAGATGGTCGAGCCGGAGCGGCGCATCGTGCGGTACTTGTCCTTGAGCTGCACGTTCGAGCGGTCGTTGAAGAGCGGGCCGAGGTCCTCGTCGACGAGGATCATGGACCAGACGTTCCGCTGCCCGTTGTACTTCTTCACGCCGTCCACCAGCGCGCGCTCCTCCGTGGCCGAGAACGGCCGGTACTTGCGGTGGTTCTTCCGGTTCTCCGTGTACTGGGACAGCTCGGGGCGGGTCTTGATCAGCGTGCGCCACTTGTCCTTGAGGTCCACGCCGCTGCGGCCGTGGAACAAGTGCCCGAGGTGCGGATCTCGCAGGATCGAGCTCCACGGACAGCTGTCGTCCGCGTACCGCTGCACGCCGAGCACCAGCGCCGTCACCTCGTGCGGACAGTACTTTCGCCGCTTGCCCTTGACGCGCTCGCCGACGTTCTCGCATGCAAAGTCCGGCGAGTTGCGCGAGTACGCGTACCCGCTCGAGGCGCCCGCGCTCACGACCTGCGCCGCGGCGGCGGAGATGAGACTCGCGGCGTTCGGCGCCGAGGCCAGCGAGCCCGAGTTCGACAAGCTGGCGTACGGCGCCGTCTGCTGTTGTTGCTGCTGCTGTTGCGCCTGCTGAAGCTGATGCTGGAGCTGCTGCTGCTGCTGCTGCTGCTGTTGCTGGTACTGTTGCTGCAGCTGCAGTTGCTGCTGCTGTTGCTGCTGGAGCGCCGCCTGCGCGAGCTCCTGCGCACTCGCCTTCGCCTGCGCACGCGCCATCGCCGACGTCCGCGGATCTGCTCGCGCAATCTCGCCAGTCAGTCAGTCGGCGTCCCCTAGCCAGCAGCAGCAGACAGGACTGCTCACCTGCTCCCTCACCCCTCACTCGCTCGCTCGCTCGAGTTGCGCTTTGAGTTGCAGCTGCTTGCTGCTTCTTCGCGTTGCGGACAGGTAAGTAGGCGCGTAAATTTAGCGGCTGACTACTTGGGTTGAGTTGCCCTTGGCAGGTCAGAGCGAGCGAGCGAGCGTCCGCGCGTTCTGGTCAGCTGCACAGCAGGCAACCGCGCCGTCAGCAATGCGCGCGCCAAGGGAAACCGGAGTGACGGTCGCACCTGCAACGCGCGCGGCAACACGCGGTGGACCCGGCTCCTTTCCGTTGCCCCGAACGCTTGCAGCAGACACCACGAGCAGAAGCTCCTCCTCCAAGAGCGCGCGCGCTTTGTTTGAACGAACGCTGCGTTTTGAAAATGAAAAGCGCCCCCTGCAAACCACAGCCCCACCCGAGCCCCAATCGATTACGAGAGGGGAGATTGCGGCATCCGCTGATACAAAAATCAAGTGAAAGCGAGAGAACGGCAAACGTGACACAACACGAACCTCTTTCATCTCATAGAATATCTGTCAAATTACATATTCCTATGAAATATCATACACTGAACTCTCAAAAGTAATGTTCAACTCGAAAAATGCAGCCGCTGCCGCTTCCTTGTTGACGGTCGGCGCGAACGATGGCGAACGAACAACTGAAGAGCACGGCGGCAGCGGCGGCGGCAGCGGCGGCGGCGGCGACGGCATCGGATCCTGCTGCAGACGTCGGGTTCTTCGAGACCGTCGAGCACCTCGGTGGCGCGCGCGTGCTGCTGGGTGGCGTGCTCGTGCTGCTCGTCGCCTACCTGCTGCTTGTCGAGTGGCTGCTACCGAGTCGCCGCCACCGGCGCGACCTGCAGCCTGAACGCCGCGCGTCAAACGTCAAGAAGCGCCGCTGAACAAGCGCGATGTATGAAGGACCCAATCTATCGAGTCGTCAAGTCAGTGGGGCTGCAGCAGCAGCAGCAGCGGCAGCAGCGACCGACGAGAGCCATTCAAAGGCAGATCGCAAAGATTGCTCCTAATGAGTTAAATACCGCGAACAGCAAGTCTTTCGTCCTCGCGCGCGTATAAAGCAACGGCAGCACCAGCACCAGCAGCTCGTCCTGCTTATCGCCACCATCGCGCGTGAGGCGGATACGCAGGGAGGTCTCAACAAGATGGCTGCGTCAGAAGAGGCAGGCAGGTTGCCCCAACCCGTGACGTCTCGCGCCAAGATCGCGATTCGGGCTTGTCACTCCCTCAAGAAAGTGCATTTTCACAGCAACCTGACGTCAACTACGCTCGAAGCAGACACACCCGCTCACAGCAGCAGGTTCGCACCGCCGACCCGACCGCTGGTGGCGCGCAGGCTGCTGCTAGTGCCGCAAGTGAGCGCGCGCGCTGGACGCATCGGTCGGAGGTCTCGAGGCAGCGGCAGGTTCGAGACGGCTTGAATTTCATCGGCTGGTCGTCCGATCCAGCTCTGTGCTACTGCTGGAGTTGCCGGTGTTCGAGCTCCCCTGGTTCAGCCCCGCAGCGACCGCGACATAGCTCAGCACCTGCGGGAGTACGGACAGCAGACTCAGGAACTTGGCGATCGGCGTGACGATCGGCGGCGCAAAGTGCATCGTCGTGTGGCGCGTCGAAGGTCTTGTCGAGATGGTTGGGCCTCGGAGTGGTGAACAGCGCAAATGAAAGAGTGAGCGCTTGAATGACGAGGGCAGCAGGGCTCCGCTGCTCTGTCGAGGAAGTCCTGCGGTCATCTGAGGGCGGTAGGATCTCCTGGAGGGCGATCAAGTCCCACGAAGTGCGCCAGCACATTCTTGCACTGCAGTATGATCATTTCTGATAAGACGGTATCATATTTCCGGTTAAAGGTAAAAATTGACTGTATAACTTGATCACCTGTCTTTATAGTATACTTGAATAAAGTAAGCAGTTTGAACAACTAAGCCAGGCTGACAACACGTACAGCACTCCTCAAAACAGTTCGCTTCAACAAAAATCTTCACCGTACGACCTTTGCAGCCACACGCACCACTAGTCGATCATGCCCAAGCACCACTTCCACTGCTGCTGCGCTGCGCCGCTTTTCCTCCTCCTATTGCTCGCATGTGCAGTCTCCAGCATCTCGGCGTTCGTGCGGATCCCGCTCTCTATGTCAGCACGCCCCCACCGCCGCCGGCACCCAACGTCCGTCACGGAGGTCCGCACACGCTTCCAGCACGCCGCCACCATGGAGAGCCGCCCGCGCTACGCCAGACTCGCGCGCCTGCCGCTACGCAACTTGGACAACAGCCAGTACTTCGGCCAGGCGCAGCTCGGCTCGCCCCCGCAGACCTTCCGCGTGCTGCTCGACACAGGCGAGTTTCCTGAATTACTGGTGGTGGTGATCGGTAGTAGACTTTGAAGTGGAAACATTGATACTAATCCCAACGCGCTGCAGGCTCGAGTGACTCGTGGGTACCCGGACACACGTGCATGACCTGCGGCAATCACCTGAGCTTCGACCCGCTGGCGTCGACCACGTTTCAATCTCTCGGTGAGAAGTTCGAGGGATTCTACGGCAGCGGCGAGTCGTACGGCGACGTCGGTGCGGACATCATCGCGCTCGGCAACTTCTCGGCGCCAGAGTACGCGATCGCCGTGCTCACGGACGAGACGGGCTCCATTCCGGTGCGTACGTGCGTGTGATCGGCAGTCTGTCGTGATCGCGCTTATCAGCGGACACTCGCAACGAGAGACGCGAGAATCTCATCGACATCTTGATGTGCTCACAGGGCTTCCTCACAGATGGCGTCGTGGGGCTCGCGTTCGTAGGCGTGAGCAAGATCCAGCACCCGACGTTCCTCGAGGTGCTCGCCAGAGCAAACCCAGACATGGACAAAGTATTCGCGTTTCGTCTTACGAAACGAGAGGATCCGGTGCCGTCCGAGTTCCACTTGGGCGGCTTTGACGCAACGGTGGGCGGCGCAAACCCACAGCGAGCCTACTTCCCAGTCGTGGCGATGCCGAGTACGTTGCGTGAGCTGAGATCTCGAGAGTTAGCTGGCGTATGCGCGTGCTGATTGATGTGGTGGCGGTTGTGTGCGAGCGCAGTCCATGACCGCCTGACGTACTGGACTGTCCACCTGAACAACTTCCACCTCATCCCGAGCAGTACGAGAGACCCAGCGACGTACTTGTACACCGGTACAGAGACGTCAAGACGCCGCACCGAGCTCAAGCCGTGGACCAACCTCTGCGAGCCGTACTGCTTCGCGATCGTGGACTCGGGCACGACGTACTCGTACGCGCCACCGCAGCTCTTCGAGATGATCATGGACCACATCACAGCCGGGCTCGACTGCTTCGTCGACGCCGACGCGACGCTCCTGTGCAAGGATTCCAAGTACACGGACTTCCCGATGCTCTCGTTCTCGTTCGGGCTGGATGGCCACGACGGTAACTACTTCCGCCTCGAGCCGGAGAGTTACGTGCACTGCGAGGACTCGCTCTGCGAGGTCCAGCTCCGCAACCACGCGTACGTTGTCCATATCACATGATGTGTTGATGTGTGCTGGTGTTTGATGCAGATGCGTTCGCAGGGAGCTGGGCGAGGGGCTCTACTGGTGGGTGCTCGGCGACAACTTCTTGACGGAGTACTACACGATCTTCGACTTTGGCGCCAACCGCGTGGGCTTCACCTGCGACCGGGACTCGACGTCGTGCAGTGTGGGGAAGAACTCTGCGTAGGTGCAAGACCAAGACGAAAAGATCGCAGCAAGTGGAGAAGATCGGGGCAACGAGAGCGCCAAGGTGACGAAGAAACACATGAATGAACGAGCGCAGCCCTTCTTCTTCTCGCTCGTGTGCGCAGTCGTTCGCTTGCTTAAGGTGCTACGGAGCATGTCGGTGATCCTCAACTGCGTCACTGCGCAATGTGCTCAGTCGTGAGTGTATCGCAGCGAAAACGATGCGGACACGATACGATCCCCTGCGTATCCACGGCCCGCATGTGAATCACTTGACCAGCTTCAGCACTCACTTGGAGCGAACACTCAGCATACACTGGAGCCCACTTGCCGCTCTTTGAAGTTCGGTAGCTCGGAGGAAGCCGCTTCCACACCCAGCTCTGCTCGACATCAGCCGCATCATCCTCCGTCGTTCCAGCGAGCTCAAACTTGAACAATGGATCTGTCACTTCAAACTCGAACGCGACATTGTACGTTGCGCTTGCGAGGATCTTGAGGCCGCCCCGGATCGGCAGGAAGAAGAGCTAGTCGAGCTGTTCGCTGGTTCTGCGCCACGTCATGAATTCGTTCAGGCCATACGTCCGGATCGCGCTCGCGCACAGGAACACAGCGGCCATGGGATGCACAGACTCCGCCGTCTGTGCGTCGAGGTGGTGAGGCTTGATCGACTCCGTCTTTGCAGCTTTGCTTCGCAGCTCGGAGACTCGTCAGTATGTGAGATGCGCCAGTTGAGAGCTGTTCGATGACTGTGCATGCTCGAGGACTTGACCACACTCAATGCTCGAGGACTCCAAGCAACTCAATGTTCATAACTTAGCACAATCATCACACACATCTACTCACTCTTCCTACTCCACAAGCGCTCGGAGCCTGCGCTTCATCTGCGAGACCGCGGACTTGCAGACGGCTTTGGCGACGCTGCGCTTGCTC
>JAASFH010000756.1:0-12967 GCA_023333695.1 Globisporangium yorkense
GTCCAACCTTAAGTGGGGGGTGGTGTCGGTGTCGGTGTCGGAAACGCAACCGTCAAGTCCGCCGGGAAGAACGGGCTCTTGCGCTTGCGGTCGAATGTGTACAGCCCAAAGTACTTCTCCAGCTCCACACCCATGGTGTTGTCGTCCGGGCGACGATCGAATACATCGAACCAGAACTTCGGCGACGGCTCGTTCGCACCGGTAGGCGTCCACTGCGAAACCGCGTTGTAGTACGCCACAGAGCTCGCCAACGAAGGCTGGACGTTCGGGGAGAGAGACGACGGCGCACCAGCCGTGGGGAATCCTGTTTCCGTCAACACCATCTTCGCCGCCGGGTACTTCTTGGCTGCTTCATTCCACAGCGTCTCGAGCAGCGCCACGGGCTTGGACGTGTCGTAGCCGCTGCTGAAGAACGGGTAGATGTTCACGCCGAGGATGTCGAGGTTGTCCGAAAGCGTCTTGAGCTGCTGGTCGTACGCCGGGTCGAGGTACTCGGTGATGCGCTGCACGGTGCCGAACTTGACGGATGATGCAGCCGCTCCGAGGCCGATCTTGATCTGTGCCACGATATCCAAGATCTGCGTCGAAGTGACGCCAAGGTAGAGGTTCTCGTTGCCGACCAAGATCGCTTCGACGGTGCCTGGGTAGTTCTTGACTGCCAGCACCGCGTTGTTGATCTCATCTTGGAGCCAGGACTCGGTCGTCATGAAGATCCCCAGGTGCAGCTTGACGTCGTGGGCAGCGGCATACTTGGCGACGTTGATGCCGTAGAACTGCGAGTAGTACGTGCGTACTTGTTTGAAGTGGGTCCGCATGAGCGCGAAGTCGGCGTCGATAGACTCCTCGAGCGCGGTGGCGTTGAAGACCTCGCTGCCGAACGGGTACGCGAGCGAGTGCATAGGACTGTAGGTCGTGGCCATGACGCTCGAGGTCGCAACGGACTGGGCCGCAGTATCAGACGCTGGGAGGAGATTCGCAGCGGCGAAGGCGGCGATCGCTGTGAGAGCTCGCGGGAAGCCCTTCATCTTGCTGAGTGGACTGGAGTCGGCCAAAGCAAATTCTCGAATGCGAGATCCGTGCTTGCTCCGTGTGCAGACGCAATCTCTTTCTTCTCGCCACACGTGCTCCTCGCCGCTCGCTTGCCCAGCACGCGTGCACGGCGGTCGCGAAGCACACCGCAGAGAGAGAGGAGCAGGAGGCAGAGATCGGGCTCACCACAAACTGAAGTTTGTCTCTCGCCAGTCAAACCAGTCACAGAGTGGGAGGATTGACGGCACTGGCGGTCAAGTGTATCCTTTCGTGCGACCTCGACCACGAGGGGCGGAGCTCCGGATGTCCTTTGTCGAGACCCCAGAGTTTCAGAGGCCTCTCATACTCACCCGCTGTCTCGCTCGTACGATGGCTTCTGATCGGCAAGCCAACCATGAAGGGTCGAAATCTGAAGCTATCCCTTGCGACTTTGCCGTGTGGCTCGAGCGGAGGAAAGGAAGGAAGCCACGCACTCATCAGTGCACTCTCAGCTGTTTGTTCTCCACAAGCCTTACAGGCTTCCGACTGTTCTCCTCCAGCTCCACACGAGCGACGTGCGTGAGGGTTGACAAGTGCGTCAGCGCCATGTCAGTTCAGGTCAATGCCCACCGAAAACACACCATCTCCTGTTTGCGCCGTTTCTCTTGAGCAAAATATGCTGCAGGACACAATCTAACATCAAGCCAAATGCAATAGTGGCATAAACGAGTATGCAACACTCGTTTTTGTCACTACTGCATTCCTATCGAGCCGTCCTCAAACTGAGAAAGATCGCTCCTTGAACAAGCAGAGAAGCCCCCCCACTCCCAAGAGCCTCTCCATGACGTCCGCTTCGCCCGCGCGTGTGTTCCGCTTCGCGATCGACCGCGGCGGCACCTTCACGGACGTGTACGCGGAGATGGACGTGCTGGACGCAAGCGGCGCCGTGCTGGAGATCCGCCCGAAAGTCATCAAGCTGCTGTCGGAGGACCCGGCCAACTACCCGGATGCCCCGCGGTGCGTGGCTGGATATCACCCCCTTCCCTCTACTGTTTGTGTGTGTGTGCTTGTGTATGCATATAGCTAACAAGCACGTAAAATGAAGAGAGGGCATCCGCCGCGTGCTGGAGGGCATGACGGGACTGCCGCACCCGCGCGACCGACCGGTGGACACGGCGCGCATCCAGGAGATTCGCATGGGCACGACGGTGGCCACGAACGCGCTGCTGGAGCGACAGGGCGAGCGCACGGTGCTTGTGACCACGCAGGGCTTCCGCGACCTGCTCTACATCGGCAACCAGTCGCGTCCCAAGATCTTCGACCTGGAGATCCAGACCCCGGACGTGCGTCGTCATCGTGCTTCTGCTGCGCGTGCTGCTGCTGCTGGCTGATTGCAACATGGTGGTGTTGACGGGCGGTGCGCTTGTATACTCTGCCACGCAGATGCTGTACGAGTCGGTGATCGAGGTCGACGAGCGGCTGCAGGTGATCAGCGACCCGAAGCGTCGCGTGGCGTCCGACGTGCGCGGCATCAGCGGCGACTACATCCGCGTCACGAAGGATCTCGACGTTGAAGATCTGCGCGCGAAGCTCCAGGTGCGAGCTGTCTGCTTCGTCTGAAGAGCTGGAGCTCTGGTGATTCAACAGTGTTGAGGCGGTGTGGTGTCTTCGTGCAGGCGGCGAAGGACGCTGGCATCAACAGCGCGGCGATCGTCTTGCTGCACTCGTACACGTTTCCGGACCACGAGCTGAAGGCTGCCAAGCTGGCGAAGGACCTGGGCTTCACGCAGGTCTCGCTCTCGTCCGAGGTCATGCCGATGATCAAGGCGGTGCCACGCGGGTACACGACGTGTGCCGACGCGTACCTCACCCCGGTGATCAAGACGTACGTGGCGTCGTTCTGCGCCGGCTTCGACAGCGGCCTCGAGCACGTCAAGATCAGTTTCATGCAGAGCGACGGCGGCCTGGCGCGCATGAAGCACTTCCACGGCCACCGCGCGATCCTCTCAGGCCCTGCGGGAGGCGTCGTCGGGTACGCGCGCACGACGCGTCCGCCGGATGAGGAGGCGGCTGCTGCGGCGGCGCCGCCTGCCGTCATCGGCTTCGACATGGGCGGAACGTCGACGGACGTGTCGCGCTTCGACGGCAAGTTCGAGCACGTGCTGGAAAGTGTGACCGCGAACGTTCCGGTGCGCGCGCCGCAGCTCGACATCCACACTGTCGCTGCTGGAGGCGGCTCGCGACTCTTTTACAAGAACGGCATGTTCATCGTCGGCCCCGAGTCGGTTCGCGCGCACCCTGGTCCCGTGTGCTACCGCAAGAACGGATACCTGAGCGTGACGGACGCGAACCTCGTGACGGGCCGGATCATCCCGAAGTTCTTCCCTGCGATCTTTGGTCCGAATGAGGACGAGCAGCTCGACGTGGAAGGCTCGAAGCGCGCGTTCGCGCAGCTGACGGAAGAGATCAACGCGTCGGCGTCTGCGAGCGGTACCAAGTACACGCTCGAAGAAGTTGCTTCCGGGTTCCTGCGCGTCGCGAACGAAGCCATGTGTCGTCCGATCCGCAACCTGACGCAGATGAAGGGTTACGACATCAGCACGCACATCCTGGCGTGTTTCGGCGGCGCCGGTCCGCAGCACGCCTGCTCGATCGCGAATGCGCTCGGGATGTCAAAGGTGTACATCCACCGCTACAGTGGCATTCTCTCTGCGTACGGTCTGAGTGTCGCGGACAGCGTCGTGGACAAGCAGCGCCCGTCCTCAGCGGAGTACAGCGCGGGCAACAAGGCGGAGCTCGTGTCGAGCTTGTCGGCGCTCGCGGAGGAAGTGAAGTCCGAGCTGGTCGGCGACGGCTTCAAGGCCGAGGACATCCAGTTCCAGTTCTTCTTGAACATGCGCTACGAAGGCACGGACAACGCTGTGATGACGCGTGGGCCGGTTGGCGACAAGGGCGTCGCACTGGACGTTTCTGCGAAGTCACTCCTCGAGTTCGACTTCGAGGCGTCGTTCGTGCGCAAGTACCAGCGCGAGTACGGCTTCGTGCTCCAGAACCGATCGATTATCATCGACGATGTGCGTGTGCGCGGCACGATCTCTCCGGAGCTCAAGGATGTCGCGGCAGGCTCCGGTGGTGCTAGTGGTGGCTCGGCTGACAAGAGGAGCGACGCCGTTGTTGCGCCGCACTCAACCACGCCGTTTTACTTTGACGAAGAGAAGGTGTGGCGTGACATCCCCGTGTACCTCCACGAAGGGCTGCTTGAGAAGCGCGGCGCCAAGTACGCTGGTCCAGCGATCATCATGCAGGGTACGGCGACGGTGGTCATTGAGCCGCGCTGGACGGTCGAGGTGCTGCAGAGCGGGGACTTGTTCCTGACGTCTGACGGCCGGAAGCAGGCGCTTCAGAGGGACGACGTGGATGCCGCCGACATCCCGCTCGACCCGATCCAGCTGTCTGTGTTCGCGCACCGATTCATGGGCATCGCCGAGCAGATGGGCAAGACGCTGGCGCGCACGTCAGTGTCGGTGAACATTAAGGAGCGCCTGGACTTTTCGTGTGCGCTGTTTGGTCCAGACGGTGGACTCGTCGCGAATGCGCCACACTTGCCGGTGCACCTCGGCGCGATGCAGCAAGCCGTGCGGTACCAGTTGCAGCACTGGGGAGACGACCTGGCTGACGGAGACGTGCTGGTGTCGAACCACCCGCAGCTCGCTGGTGGCAGCCACCTCCCGGACATCACTGTGATCACGCCAGTGTTCGACAAGAAGACGAAGAAGATCGAGTTCTTCGTGGCGAGTCGCGGCCATCACGCCGACATCGGTGGCATTGCACCTGGCTCGATGCCTCCGCTCTCCAAGACGCTGTCGGAGGAAGGCGCTGCGATCGTGGCGTTCAAGCTCGTGGACGGCCGGGTCGGCGAGTTCCGCGAGCAGGAGATCACAGACATCCTGCAGCAGAAGGGACTGCTGGACGACCGTGGTCAGCCGCGCATCGGGACGCGTAACCTGCGCGACAACCTGTCGGACCTGAAGGCACAGGTGGCGGCGAACCAGCGCGGTGTCATCCTGATGAACGAGCTCGTGGCCGAGTACTCGCTGCCGATCGTGACTGCGTACATGACGTACATCCAGCAGGCGGCTGAACTCGCGGTGCGCGACATGCTGCACACGTTCTCGCTCGCGCAGCAGCTGCCGGAGGTCGGCAGCGTGTACGCGGAGGACTTCATGGACGACGGCACGAAGATCGCGCTCAAGATCACGATCGACCGGCGCACGGACTCGGCAACCTTCGACTTCAACGGCACGGGTCCAGAGGTGTACGGCAACGTCAATACGCCGCCTGCGGTCACGTACTCGGCGATCATTTACTGCCTGCGGTGTCTGCTCACGGGCGAGGACCTGCCGCTGAACCAGGGCTGCCTGACGCCGATTGAGGTTATCTTCCCGAAGGACGGCAGCATCTTGAACCCGAGCTCGAGCGCAGCAGTGGTCGGCGGCAATGTGCTGACGAGCCAGCGCATCACGGATGTAATCCTGAAGGCGTTCTCGGCGAGCGCGGCCTCGCAGGGCTGCATGAACAACCTGAGCTTCGGCAGCGCGACGCTGGGCGGCTACTACGAGACGATCGCAGGTGGTGCTGGTGCTGGTCCGACGTGGAACGGTCGCAGCGGTGTGCACACGCACATGACGAACACCCGCATCACGGACCCGGAGATTCTGGAGAAGCGCTACCCGGTGCTGCTGCGCGCGTTCCACCTGCGCGAGGGCTCTGGCGGTCGCGGCAAGTTCCGCGGCGGCGACGGCGTCGTGCGCGAGCTCGAGTTCCTGGAGGAGATGACGGTGAGCATCCTGTCGGAGCGCCGCGCGTTCCGTCCGTATGGCTTGGTGGGCGGTGGCGACGGCGAGCGCGGTGTGAACCTGCTCACGCGCAAGGACGGGCGCGTGCTCAACCTCGGCGGCAAGAACACGGTGGACGTGCTCCCGCGCGAAGTGCTGACGATCTACACGCCTGGCGGCGGCGGCTACGGTGCCAGTGCGTGAGCGAGCGAGTCAGTAAGCAGCGCTGCCAAGCGCATCGACGGTGACGACGACTGCGAAGAGCGTATATAGCTAGCTAGCAAGGAAGGAAGAAAGGAAGGTGACTGCTGATAATGCATGAGAATCTGCTCCTTGTACGTGCTGCTCCTGGCTGTCGATGTCGGTCGGTCAGATCTCTCTGGAGTGTGCTCCTCGCTCAGCCGATCACAGGCTTGAACTCCTGCGAGGTCTCGTCCTGCTTCTTCTTCTGCTGTTTCTCCTTCTCCGCGAGTCGCTCCGCGCTGCGCTTGCGCAGCTTCACGGTCCGTGACGCCGACTGCGCCAAGTACTCCTCGATCTCCGCGTCGAAGTCCTCCTTGAACTTGATGTAACGCTTGCCCATGCGCTGTTTCTCGTGCGCACGCTCCTGGTTCTGCTGCGACTTGTGCTCACTGCCGTCCATCGTGTAGTCCGGGTAGATGCAGTCGCGCATGAGGTGGCCGACGTCGCCGCAGTTGGAGCAGATCACTGGCAGCAGACAGTACTTCGCGACGTGCCCGCGTTCGCCGCAGTTGCGGCACACGCGGTCCTTGTCCTGCTCGCGGTGGATCAGCTGCTGGTACTTGCGCTCCTTCGCGACCGCGCGTTGCGGGTTGCTCAGCGCGTGCTCGTAGTCCAGCTCGTCGTCCGGCGCGTGCAGCACGCGGCGCTTGACGCTGCGCATGGCGCGGACGGCGCGCTGGTCGCGCTCGTGCAGTGTGCGTGTGGCTCGGCGGTCGTTGCGTTTGCTGCGTCTCGAGAAGCGGTGCGCATCCTCTTTTTCGCCGTCGCTGTCGCTGCTACTGCTGCTGCTCTCGCTGTCGCTACTGCTACTGCTACTGCTGCTGCTGCTCGTGTCGTCGTCTTGCGCCTCCAGCTCTTCGTCTTCTTCCTGCTCCACCACCATATCGTCGCGTGCGCTCTTGTCACCCGCCAGCGGCCAGTCCTGCTGCTCCGCCATCTGCTGGCGGAACTGCTGCGAGTGCTGCAGCAGGCGCTCGAACGGGTTCTCGGCGCCGTTGACACCTACCGCATCGCGCTCATCATCGCCGTCGTCGCCGTCGCTCGGCTTGTGCGAGTAGTAGCGCGCGCGCAGCGTCGCGGGTCGGCGCGTCGCCGTTGCCGACAGCTGCGGGCGCACGCCGAGCGCCGCCAGCCGCTGCAGCAGTGGTCGCGTCTTCGTCGTGATCGCCGCCATCACGGTCGTCGTTGTTGTCGCCGTTGCCTTTGCCTGACTTGTGCCGGTTTGATGTGCTTCACACACCAATGGCACTTCGTACCTTTCCGACTCTCTTATTTTCGCTTTTGATCGACATGCGGAAATAAGCGGAAATAAGCGGAGCTCAAGCTGGGTCGAGAGCATACAAAAACCAAGTCATTTTTCTCGCCAGCAGAAAAGCTCCCCCAGCATCATCGACGACGACCAGGACGACGACGATGCTGGCGTCGCGCGCGCTGCCGCCGGACGTGGAGATCCGCGACGTGTGGGCGGGCAACCTGGAGGAAGCCATGGCGCTGATCCGCGAGGTGGTGCAGCGCCAGTGCTACGTGGCGATGGACACCGAGTACCCGGGCGTGGTGGCGCGACCCATCGGCTCCTTCTCGACCTCGACCGACTACCAGTACCAGACGCTGCGCTGCAACGTCGACCTGCTGCGCATCATCCAGCTTGGCGTGGCGTTCTTCCATGAGGACGGCTCCTTCATGCGGGACGTGCCCGTGTGGCAGTTCAACTTCAAGTTCAGCCTCGGCGAGGACATGTACGCGCAGGACTCGATCGAGGTGCTCAAGCAGGCGGGCATCGACTTCCCCAAGCACGAGGAGATGGGCATCGAGGTCGCGCGCTTCGGCGAGCTGCTCGTGCCTTCCGGGCTCGTGCTCGGCGACAATATCAAGTGGGTCTCGTTCCACGGCTCGTCGGACTTTGGCTACCTGCTCAAGGTGCTCACGTGCGCGCCGCTGCCGGCGGAGGAG
Source organism: Globisporangium yorkense (assembly GCA_023333695.1). NCBI lineage: Eukaryota > Oomycota > Peronosporomycetes > Pythiales > Pythiaceae > Globisporangium > Globisporangium yorkense. Next base: position 8,037 of record JAASFH010000756.1, read on the forward strand.
GAGACGTTCTTCGACCTGCTGCACACGTACTTCCCCACCACGTTCGACCTCAAGCACGTGGCCATGGACTTTGACAAGATGGGCGGCCTCAGCCGCCTCGCAGAGGACCTCCAGGTCGAGAGAATAGGCACGATGCACCAGGCCGGCTCGGACGCGCTGCTCACGGCCGCCACCTTCTTCAAGATGGTCGAGGTCTTCTTCGACGGCAAGGTCAGCAACGCCGCCAAGTACTCGGGGCAGCTCTACGGGCTCGGCAACAGCCTCGGCTGAAGAAGAAGCGGGAACGAGTGAGAGAGCGACTGCGCCACGCCGAGCGAGCAGACTCAGCACACACCCAGAGCTCGACGGTCACGGCGGCGCCTCCCGCACACGCTCTCTCCAGCAGCACCAGGTAGCGATAAGCTCAGTCCTTTCAATGGCATACACGACCGACCCTCCAAGCACACGCGCGTGAGTGTATGTATGCTGTCTATCCGAGTGCAATGGCCAGCTGATCCGCCCCCAGTACACCGAAACTCCCTAGTGCTGCTGCACGAAGGCGACGATGTCCTTGATCGAGTCGTTCTTGACGCTCGCCTTGACGAACGTCACCTCGCACGGCGCGTCGACGGCGAACTGGAACGGCGCGCCGTCACGGCCCACGGGCACGACCGACAGGTCCTGCTCCTCGCCCTCCGTGTCCAGCGACGAGCGTGTCGTCTTGAGCTGCGTCAGCTCCTTCTCGAGCGCCTCGCGCACCGCCTCGGGGCTCATGGCGCCCGTCACCTCGCTCTTGTTGCACGCCACGAGCATCGGCGGCGACAGGTCGTTCACCTTGGCGTTCGAGAAGATGTCGTACAGGAACCTGCAGTTCATGCAGTAGCCAACCCCTACTGTCAGCTGCGTCGTCGCCGCATAGCAGACATGGCCCACACCGCATGTCAACGTACTCGGCCGCCTTACGCAGCATCGGCGAGTCCGAGGCGTCCAGCACGAACACGATGCAGCCCGTGATCGGGTAGAAGTCCGCCACGCGCCTGCAAGGGGTCAGTCAGTTCGTTAGTCCCAATCGTCCCACTGCAACACTACACAGGAACAACGTACGAGCGGAGGCGCTCATGGCCCGGGAAGTCGACGACGTTGAGCTCGGCCGTGAACTTGGCGGCGTTGTGCTTGGGGTGCACGGGGAAGGTGGAGGAGAGCTCCTTCATGGAGCTGACGGTCTCGACGAACTCGCCGTCGCGCAGCGCGTGGAAGAGCTGCGTCTTGCCGGCGTTGCGCGGGCCGACGACCAGCACGGTCTTGTGCTTCTTGCCGGACCACGTCACGCCGAGCCCGCGCATGTGGCGGATGAAGCGCACGACGAGCACGATGTACACGACGGAGAGCACGGCCGCGAGGACCACCATGTGCGCCGGTGCGCCGTAGATCTTGGGCAGCTCCATACTAACGAGAGAGCGTGAGTGAGAGCGCGCGCGCGCTTGCGGAGGGAAGGGAGAGAAGAGCTTGCTGGTGCTTCGTGGCAATAGCAGAATGAAGCGAAGAGAGAGCGGAGGTAGATAGTGCAATAAATCAAGTGACGCTTTGACGATCTACCTCGATTTTAGCACTATGGTTATTGATCATCAGATCAAGGCAGGCAGCGGCAGTCGACAAACATCTGTAGTTGACCTCTGAGACTCCCTGTTGGCGTCGCGTACTCGGCATGAAGGCGTCGGCCGGCGGACCTGCACATCCAGCTCTACAGCAGCCTCAAGGTCCGGTGAACGTGCCACCGGGTATGTCGCGTCGCTGCTGACTGCCACATGGCGTCACACAACATCGTCGTCAAGTGCGCCGACCGCTCATCGCGATCGACAAGACCGGCACACTCACAAAGAATACCGTGGCTGTCGCGGGCTCATGGCACGATCGCCCGTTCCACCAGCCGATCGTGGACCACCTCACGATCGAGATGGACAAGCACCAAAGTACTCGCCGAGCGACGGGACCATGATTGCCTCACTTCTGCTTCCGCTGCGCTGCGCCACCTCGCCACCTCCTGAGTAAGGTGAGAATGTGTTTGTCAGCAACAACGCAAATCTACTGGCACGCTGCCACTGCGCCTCAGCGACAACCCGTCGCGTAGTTCGTGGCGCAGGCAAGCGCGCGAGAGACCGAGCTGCTGGCCCTGCTTTCAACTCGCTCACACCGATCCTGAGGTACCTCTGGACGCTGACATGGCACCGTTTGACGTGGCAGTCGTGCGCGGCGGTGCAACCTACCACTTCATTCCCGCGCAGTTCGATACCGTACGTTGATCCGGCAGATTCGCACATGGAATGCGCACACACGACTCCGCAGCAAGGAGCAGCAATCCGCTCGCGTGAGCCTGATCCTACCCAGTAGGCGAGTGTGTGGGTGTGAGAGGCGACAGCTGAACGACATGCTGGCATTCAAACTACGGGGCGGGTGTGTGTGTGCCTATTGGCACGAACAGCAGAGCGTGGCGGTCGGCATCACCCTACTGGAAGAGAGGGCCGCATGATCTTCGGCACCGCAACATGGCATCGTGTACATGCTCTTGCACCTGCAGTCGGAGCATGCGTCGGAATGGAACTTGGCCCCGCCAGGAACCGCGAAATCTACCTGAGCGAGATCAACATGTCTGGTGACGCCTACTGGAAGACTGACACACCCGCCTACTCCATCGACGACGAACCAAAACGAGCGCGAGCATGTGACTTGATCACGGGTGTGTGTTGCTCGCGGTTGTGATGGCGCGAACGCCTGGGCTACGACCGTGCACTCGTTCGCGATCAAGCTCAAGCCGGCGTGCATCCTCGCAGCGATCTTCGAGGTGTTCGGCGCGACGTCGATCGGCTACGGCGTGTCGACATCGATCCAGAAGGGTATCTCGAACCTGTCGAGCCCGCACTGCTTCGCGTGCGGCTACTGTAACTCGACCATGGACCTGTACTACGTGGGAATGATGGCGGCGCTGGTCTCGGGCTCGATCTTCCTGCTCGCGGCGACGTTCCTCAAGCTGCCGGTGTCAACGACGCACACGATCGTGAGCTCGGTGTTCGGCATGACGATCGCGTTTCACGGGTTCGGGTGCATCGAGATCGGCTGGAACAACCTCGGCGGCATCATCGTGTCGTGGTTCATCTCTCCTGTGGCGGCGGGTGTAGTGTGCCTGATTCTGTACTACCTGACGCAGTTTTTGATCTTCCGCGCGTCGAGCCCACGCAAGCGCGCGATGATCTTCGTGCCGGTGCTGTACTTCTTGGTGTCGTTCGTGATCGTGTTCCTGGTCATGATCAAGGGTCCGACGCTCAAGCAGTACTCGAAGTGGAAAGCCGTGCTCGTCGGTCTGGCCGCCGGCGCGATCACGCTCGTGGTGGTGGCCACGTACATCATACCGCGCATCCGCAAGGGTCTTCCGAGTGTGAGTGAGGCGAACCGCATTGGTTTGCACCTGGTGAAGGGCGGCGACGCAGACACCGCGGGTAAGAGCGAGGCGGGCGACTTCGCGGCAATCAAGTCTCCGGAGTTGATGAGCGACCTGACGAACACGCAGCAGGCACGTCCGTCGTTGATGCTGCTGGCGGAGTACGACTCGCTGACGATCGAGCAGCAGGACGCGATGTACATGTTCAAGCACTTGCTGATCCTCGTGGCATGCCTGCAGTCGTTCTCACACGGCTCGAACGACACGGCAAACGCGACGGCTGCGTTCGCGGCAGTGGTGAAGGGCTTTCAGCACGGTCGCGACGACTGCACGAATCCGGAGAGCCCGTGGTGGACGATGATGCTGGGCGGTCTGTTCATCGGCGCAGGCATCTGGTTCCTCGGCTACAAGGTGATGGACACGATCGGCAAAAACATCAGCATCGTGACGTTCGACCGCGCGTTCTGCACGGAGTTCGCGTCGTCGTGCACGGTCGTGGTGTGCACGCTACTGGAGCTGCCGGTGTCGACGACGCACTGCCAGATTGGCGCCGTGATCTTCATCAGCATGGCTGCGAAGGAAGTCAAGTCGATCCAGTGGAAGCTCGTGTTCGTGATCCTGACGTCGTGGATCATGACGCTGCCGTTCACGGCGGGACTCGCGGCTCTCATGTCGTACCTGCTCAAGTTCGCGATGAAGGTGTAGTTGGTAGCGCTGTTCTGGTCTTGTAGTGCTCGAATACCCTCCACCAGGAGTTGGCCGAAGCAGCAGTGGCAAATGGTGGATGTGGTGATTAGAATGACGCAACCAACCACCCGGTCCACGAGACTGACGTAGTGCAGCACGGATGCTAGGCAACATTGTCGACAATGGCTCAAGAAACTACAAGTGCACATGCGCAACAACATGGTTAGGAATCGTAGTCCGCGAAGGTTCGGACATCACGGTCTTCAAGCTAGACTCCTCGCATACTACTTGTGCGAGGTGAGCTGCTACAGGAGTTGCTGGCTCGATCGGGGACACAGATGACTGCCCCAGACGCTCCTGCATCTTGTGTGCGTGTGATGTTAGTGGTAAAATTGGTGGCTAGCTTCTGTTTCGATCAAGGATACTGCTGACAGAGAGGTAAGTGTTCTACTGACTTTCTAGAGCAGTCAAACTGGTGGAGCAAGTCTGCCTGTGATCGAACATCATCTTCCTGCCAGAGATATCATCAAGGCAAATGACCAGCAGCGATGCACAAACTGTAGATCTGTGCTATCTCGGGCAGCCTCCCGCGAGCGGGCGAGGAGGTGTGACGAGTTCCGATACATCCGGCGGCAATGCTACACGTGAGCAAGATCTCTGTTCCGCTTTTCTTGGTGTCCGCGGGCTTGGGTATGTCGACGAGAAAGAACGAGCTGGCGGAGTGATGATGCAACTTGCATCGTGTATTCCTTTGATCATAGAGATAGATCACTCTCGATCACTCTCATTACTGGCTGTTCTGGCGTTGGGTATGAGGACAACACAACAGGCA
>JAASFH010000757.1:0-12960 GCA_023333695.1 Globisporangium yorkense
AGAGAGAGAGAGAGAGAGAGAGAGAGAGAGGTGAGGACACGCTCAATGCGCAGCAACGCCACAGCCTCCAATCGCACGCACCCATGGTCTCGACGTGGTCGATCTTCTGGACCCACGTGTTCGACGTGCGCAGGTCCACTTGTTGGCTGTTCGTGTCCACCTGGCCATCCGGGAACAGGTGCGCCGTGTCCTCCGTCTCCTTGTCCTCCGGAAGCACCACCATCTGCGAGAGGATCACAGACGAGGGAGCCGCGGCGTTCGTCGCAGCCAAGATCCCAGACGCCTGCTGAGCGCTCACAAGCGCGCCGTCGCCAGTCGCCGGTGCCTTCACATCGACCGCGTCTGCTGCCGATGCTGTCGCCGTCGTCGCTGGAGCAACGGAAGCGCCGTGTTCAAGCAGCAAGTTCGCGTTGCCCTTGAGAATCTGCTCAACGCCGGCGAACTCCTCTGGTACTGGCGCCACCTCACTCGCGATCAGGTGCTTGTAGTAGTGCACGGGGCGCCGGATCGTCTGCGTGGCGTTGTTGATCAGGATGTCGAGCGTGCCGAACGTCTTCTCCATGTGGTCCATGAACTTGTCGATCACGCCGAGGTCGCGGAAGTCCATGCCGTAGATCTGCAGGCGGTGCTTCCAGTCCTCAAAGTCCTGCTCCTTCGCAAACCGATACGCCGCGTCCTTCGGGAATCGCGTGGTGGCCACGACGGTCGCGCCGGCGCGCAGCAGCTTGAGCGCGATCTCGTACCCGATCTTCACGCGCGCTCCCGTGACGATCGCGACGTGGTCTCTCAGGTCCGCAGTCTGCAGCCGCTTCTCGTAGTTGAGCTTCGCGCACGACGGACACAGGCGGTCGTAGAAGTGGTGCAGCTGCTTGAACTTGAGTTTGCACGTGTAGCACGCGCGGTGGTGATGCAGCTCGGGTCCTGCCTCTGCTGCCTCAGGCGTCGCGGACCCGGCAGTCTCCTCGTTCTTCGCGCTGTTGCTCTCGCTCTTCGCGCTGGCATCCGTGAGCAGGCGGTGGCTGGCGCTTGTGCCGTCAGGCACCTGCGCAAGCAGCGGGTTTGCCTCCGTGAGCGTCGCGAGGCGCGCCAGACGCTCCGCGCGCAGCGCCGTGTTATTGATGAACTGCTGGTCGAGCGCCTTCTGGCGCGCGCGCTCGACCTTCACTCTGCGCTTCTTCTCCTGGCGGCGCTCGTGGTCGTCGGTGCTGCGGCCGTGGAAGAGCCGCTCGCGCACGTCCGTCAGCAGCGGCAGCAGCGCCGCGCGCAGGCGCTTGCATGTCGGCGCCTGGAAGAGCGCGAGCCCCTCGGCCGAGTGGAACTTCTCCAGCACGCGCACGCACGCGCTCAGCTCCTCTTCAGTCACGCTGACGGCCGCCGTCGCCATCGTCTCGTCCGTTGCCGGCGGCGATGGCTGCGCGGAGCTCTTCTCGTCCACCATCTCGACGTCCGCCACTAATTTGTCCGTCAAATTTGGCGCGAAAACCAAATTCGAAGTTCCCGCAAAAAAAATCGGTTTTATTAGTGCGCCTGGCAATCAGAAGCGATCGTGACGATGGAGTGCGAGCTGCCGGCTGGGCACACGGCGCGCGCGCTCAAGAAGGCGCTGCCCGAGCGCTCGGTCGTATCCAAGGACGCGCGCGCGACGGTCAACTCGGCCGCCAGCATGTTCGCTCTCTACCTCAGCTCCATGTGCGCCTGGTTACTTGTGTGATCCTGTGCTGCTGTGCGAGTGGATGAGGCTCGATGCACTAACACGTGGCGGCTGTTAATGCGCTTGCTGGCTGGCGGCAACGACAGCGCGCAGGAAAACGCGGCGGTGAACAAGCGGCAGACGGTCGTGCTCAAGGACGTGCTGCAGGCGCTGCGCGACGCGGACTTCGAGCACTTTATCGCGCCGGTGGAGGAATGTCTGCGAGGTCCGAGCGCTCGTGCACGTAGGAGTGGTCAATGTTGGGATACTTCGGCTCACTGTGGTGCGTGCGTCCGATGTATCAGAGACGAAGATCGCTGCGGCGCTAAAGAAGAGCAGGCGGGGCGGCGCGGAGAGAGCTGGCGAAGAGGACGAACTGGATGCGGACAATGCTGGTGCCGCTGCCGCCAACGACGATGACGACGGCGACGACGACGAAGACATGCAGTCGGCAGAGGATGCGGAGGAAGATGACGAAAATGACGCTAATGGACAGGATGCTGACGACGACGAGAAGGAGGAGGACGTGATCGAGACCAACGTGGACGCTGGCGAGCAGGACCAGCGGATGCAGGAGACAGCAGAAGACGACGAGGGCGGGAGCGCCGCCGCTCTCGACGCAGACGACGATATGTGACGAAGAGATTGCATGCATTCGTTCGAGCGTGTCAGCCCGTCATCGCGACGTCCTCGTTGCGCGCAGTCTCCAGCACGACATCCACCTTCCCTCGCCGCTTGTTTGCGTGCGCGATCACCTGGAGACACGACGAGGAGATCGCATCGAGCGCCTGGCCGTACGTGAGTCCGATGAGGATGCCGATGTTGATCACGTCGTAGGGCGAGCGCAGCAGGATGTCGCGGGTCGCGCCGCTGGAGAGCAACAGGTGCCTCCCGCCCGTGACGCGCACCAGGTTGCTCGCGTTTGAGAAGAAGTAGCGCCGCCCCGCCGAGTCGCTCAGGCTCGGCGAGTACATGATCTCGAAGTAGATCCCGCGCTTGATCGCGGCGTCCACCTGCAACATAGCGGTGGTGTGTCAGCCGTCCACATACGAGGCGATGCACAAGCAGGTGCTCTCCTGCGCTCACCCATGGCCGCTTGAGCTGGAACGGCATGCGGTTCGTGATGTCGAACGTGATGATGTCCACGTTCGCCTGCTCGCACAGGAACTGGAACACCTTCGGAGACGTCGCCTCCGCTGCGACGATGTCGAACGATTTGACAGCCGCCGACGTGTCCTGCTCCAACAAGGGATGCACTTGGTAAGAAGAGTAGCAGCTACCTGGTTGCAACCACTCAAGTGCTGCTCGAACCGTACAATTGCGACTGCGCCATTCATGTCCTCGGCTTTCACCGTCACGCGCTTGAGCTGCGCCACCTGCCGGGTCGACGCGCTCGCGAGCTGCAGCGCGTTTGCCACCGAGGGCGTGTACGTCTTGGACTTCTTCACGCCCTTGCCATCGCCGCTTGCACTGAGGGGAAGCTGCTGCACCACCGACGCCTGCGTGCATGCGAAGAAGCTGGCGTGAGCGTTGCGGCAGCCTACGAGGTGGAGCTGGAGAACTGCGCGCCTGTTTGAGCTTCTCGTCGCTCGCGACCTCCGCGTTCACCGCGACCGTCGCGTACCCCACTGCGTCGCAAAGTCGCAATTAGGACAACGCATCGATCTACTGCAAGTAAGAGTGAGAGAGAGGGAGAGAATGGGCGACGCACGGCGCTGGAGCTCAGCGACGCACACGCGGCCACCGCTGCGCACGTTCAGGTCGATGTACACCATCCCTCACCGACTGGTTAGTGTGCCCGACTGTCGAACCTATCAGGACGCATTGATGCTATTTCACAGTTCGTAAAAATCCTTCAGTCATGTAAAAATCATATGTAATTACGGCTTTGCGTGCGAGCCATTCATCTCGAGCTGGAAGCGTGGCCACCAACGCTTCCTGCTCGCTGCTGCTGCTGCCTCACCGCCGCCGCCGCCAAACTCGCGCCTGCCTCCGCACCACGTTATTCTACAATGGCCGACGAAATTGAACAGCAGAACATCGAGCTCGCGGCGCTTCGCAAGAAGCGCACGTTCAAGAAGTTCACCTTCCGTGGCGTGGACCTGGACAAGCTCCTGGACCTGAACCATGAGGAGCTGATGGACCTCGTGTCGTCGCGCGTGCGCCGCCGCTTCTCGCGTGGCCTCAAGCGCAAGCCGATGGCGCTGATCAAGCGCCTGCGCAAGGCCAAGGCTGCCGCCAAGCCGCTCGAGCGCCCGGAGGGCATCAAGACGCACCTGCGCAACATGATCATCGTCCCGGAGATGATCGGCTCGGTCGTCGGCGTGTACAACGGCAAGGTGTTCAACGGCATTGAGATCAAGGTATGTTCCAGAACCTCATAGCTCTCGGGGGGTGGCGGCTTTCACCCGAAGAGTGGCCGGCGCGTCGTCTGCACCTCGTGTGTGTGCGACGCGTCGGCCCGGCTGCCATCCCCTCGTGAAGTTCTGTGTACGGGGCGACCCAGGGAGCATTACGCTTGCATGTTTGCTTTACTCTCCGCCTCCTGTGTCTCTTCCCTCGATCTCACGCCAGCATCAGCAATGGTGCGGGCGTGCGCTAACGCAGTACTGACGGTGTTTTGCTTGTGGTCACAGCCGGAGATGATCGGCCACTACCTCGGTGAGTTCGCCATCTCCTACAAGCCGGTGACGCACGGCCGCCCGGGTATCGGCGCCACGAACCAGGCTCGCTTCATCCCGCTCAAGTAAGCGCTCGATCGGCTGTTGCTTCCTCGCCCGTCTCGGGTTTGAGCCATTGTAATACACTTCCGTTCGGGAGTCAAGTCCGGCAGCCGCCAGCGTGTTCGTCTCGAATCTCGTTCTTCGGCACGCGCGACATCGACGGCGACTCCAGCGGAGACGGGAGCACCAGAGACGCGGTCGATCCTGATCGAGTAAGCGGCTGGTTTTGCTGAGAAGACGGCGGCACCACAGGTGAACGGATGAAGTGTGGGAACCAAGAGGGGAAGGCTGCGAGCGCGGCTGTCGGGGAAGCAAAATCGCAACGGCTGCCGATCACGATGGCGGACACCAATCTCTCTGATAATTTGCACGTCAGTCTGAGACACAAGCGCGTCGCCAGCCATCCCCTCCATCCCCGAGCTCCAGTCCGAGTCACCAGTTCGCTCGCTGCTCGACTCGGTTTCCAGCCGACTGCCGATTCGAGTCTCGCGTCTCCGGTTGCCTGTTTCCGTGGGTGTGTCCTGAATGTTTCGCGTGCTGTGTGTGTATGTTGCGTGTACTGTTGTGTATGTAAGTGCGATCGGGTGTGTGTGTGTGTGTGCATGTTGTTGCATCGGTGTTGTGTGTGTGGCCGATGATGACCAGTTCTCATCTGAACAAGCATTGACGAAAAGCCATATACATTCCAATTGATCCTACTGAGGTCACACACACACCACCACCACCACCACTGTCCACATGTTTGAAGACGTCGGCGAACGCGAGCTTAAGAAGCCGTTGATAGTTGCAAGGAGTAGAAGTTGCTGTTCAAAACTGAAATCTTTCGTCGCACACCGTCATCGACTTTGCTTGCCTGAGGTGACTTTGCTACCAGTTGCGACGTTGGCTGAACTTCGAGGACAGGTACGGGATGGTTTGTTCCGGCTGGAGGTCCTGGTACGCTGGGTAGCGCTGCTGGTGTGTGTACGAGGACCCGGCGAGTGCTGAGCGACTGCCGCTTCGTCGGACACCCGAAGCATAACTCGCATCTGCACTCGGGGGTTGTTCCTGCTGATGGTGATTCGGGAAGATCGGCGAGCTGTTGAGAGCGATCACGAGTGGCGCTGGCGTAGCCTTCTGAAGTGAGCTCGAGGTCGACCGCGTGGCCGCCGCTGACTCCGTCGACGAAGGGCGGTCGATCGCAACTCCTAGGGCATCCATCATGTTGTTGACGATGACGAAGAAGTCGACTGCACCGCGAGCGGGTTGCACACCACAACAGGTTTCCTCCTACCTTGGCTTGAGAGTGCTGATGGCCCTCGAACCACAGCGAGCGACGACACGATGCCGACTGGGCACTTGAGTTCCCCGTTGCTGTTCGATAGGGTGCCTGGACTCCCTACGTATCCCGGCACGCCCGAGTTGCCGATCTGCATCACTGTACAGGTGCAAACGTGAAGGAGATTGCACGATCAGTTTGACCATTCGATGCGATTCACACACACACCAACAAACGCACAGCCCGCTTACCGTTGGCAGATTGGTCGTAGTGGACGCTGCTCACGCGCCGTCGGTCGGAACGAAGCCCTCCGAGGTGGAAGTGGTCGGACGTCAACCCGTTTGCGAGCGCAGCGCCGAAAGCCGACGCGACTGTTACTGTTGACGCTGGTGAAGACGCCATCCCTCCTCCCGCTCTACTCATGATCGCGCTCGACTGGTTTGTCAGCGAGTTCGGGTTCCGATACGACGCAGCTTGAGAGTTCACGAGCAAGCTCCTTGCTGCTGTGTTCGACGGCACGATAGCGATCCCACCGTCGGTCATGTGGTCCGGTTTCGAGAATGAGCTTCTGGACGAAGGCAGCTGGAACTGTTGTTGTTGTTGTTGCTGCTGATTTTGCATGTGCTTAGCAGTCGGGAGCGGGTGCTTCCGAAGCAGCGTCCCCGTCAGCACCTCCCCTGTCGCGAACTGCGGGGCTGCTGCTCGCGTGCTCGAGTTGCTCGCGGAGATGGAAAACGCTATGCTCGCGTTCTTGGATGGGATGCTCGACGGTGTTAGTGCCACCTGCGCGCTGCTGCCGTACGCTCTCGCCTCGATGAATCGCTCGTTGGAATTGTTGCTGCCGACGTAGCTGGCACCAACCGACACTGCGGCAGCAGCGCGCTCGTGCGCAAACAGTACGGCTACTCGTTCTCGCTCGTCTGATGAGACTTCACGGCCGTCGAGACTTTTGATGGTACCGAGCTTGTACAGCACGGTTTGGCGATACAGGTGCTTCTTCGTCAGCGGGTTGTTCGGCAGCCGCAGATCGATCAGCCGCGACGCGCTTGCGAGCTTGTCCACTTCTTCAATGTCGGCGAGACGGTTGTTCGAGAGATCAAGCATCTGCGAGGAGAAGCAATGAATGGTGAGCCACACTACTGAACGAGGGTGTCACGAGCAGGAGCCGGATCTACTTCGTACCTCCAACCCGAGCAGGTTCACGAGGTCTGGCAGAGACTTCAGACCGTTGTCCTCGAGTGTGAGTATTCGTAGCTGACGCAACGCAGTCGTAGAGCTCGAGTCCAGTTGACGAATACGGTTTCGATCCAAGCGCAGTTCACGCAGTTCCGTGCTGCTGTCCAAGCCTGCAAGAAAGACAATCGCGTTCCCTTGCAGATGCAGCACCTGTGCACACCCTCAAAGATGTGAGTCATCTCACTAAGAGTGCAAGCAGGTGACGACAGTCGCACAGCACAGATACATTCGCTCCTCGTACCTTGAGCCCGTCAAGAAACTGCAGCCCCAGCATCGACATCTCGCCGATCTGGTTATACGCCAAGTACAGTTGCTCGAGACCCAGGCACGCGAGGATGCCTTTTGCTTCGAGCGCTTCTGGAACGGTGAACGTCGACGAGCTGCTGCTCGGAAGCAACTTTTCGATGCGATTCCGGTTCAAGTTGAGGATCCGGAGCTTCGGCAGCGCCTCGAGACCCGAAATCTCGGTGATTTGATTGTTCTCGAGGTTCAGTTCGCGCATGTTCGCGAACATCCGCCCCGAGATGGATCCGATCTCGCGGATCCGACAGGACGACAAGTCCATGTCCACGATCCGCTCGAGCGGGTTGGTGACACTCGAGCCGCCGCTGCCTCTGGCGCTTCCATCTCTGCTGTCGCTGCCGCACTTCTCCAGAATGAACTCGGTCGTCAGCTTCCCGCTGTACTTCTGCTTGGCGTCGCTCTGATCTTGAGCAGAGACGCTGACGCCGTCGAGGACTTTGACTCGGCGCAGGTAGTGCACTGTGTAAAGGCGGTAGTCTGGGAGGCGGGTGATCTCATTCCCAGACAAATCGAGGATCGTCAGCTTCGGTAGTGACTTGAGATGCTGGATCTCCTTCAAGACCTCGATTCGGTTGCTACCAATGTAGAGCTCCATGAGTTTGAGTGCGGACCCGAGTCCCTGCAAACTCGATATCTGGTTCTCCTCGAGCGATAGCTGCGTCAAGTTCTCGAGCGTGTCGAGACACTCGATCACACTGATGCGGTTTCGGCCGAGATGGAGCTTCTTCAGCGAGACGAGTCCCTCGATGTTCTCGATCTTGGCGATCTCGTTGTCCTCCAGAGACAGCTCCTCCAGCTTGGAACACTTCTCCAGCCCGCTGATCCGCTTGATCACGTTGTCTGTGAAAGTCGCGACCCGCAGGTTTCGCGCGCTCTCGAAGCCTTCGATCTCGCTGATGAGCTCGCGATTCAAAGCGATCTCTTCTAGCGCGTTCCAACAAGGTTGGAACGCCGATATGCTGCAGGATGTCGTCGTTGCGTTCTCGTCGTCGTTTTCAGGTGTGTTGGTTGAGTCAGCTCGTGATCCATCTCGGTCCGAGTTGCTGAAAGTAGCTGCTATCGATGTGCCATTGTGGTGGCAAAAGTGGTCCCAGATCTTCGCGGATGATAGCTTTGTCATGAGCTGCTGTGCTGAGAGGGTCTCGTCTTTCGCGACCTGCTGCTGATCAAGACACTCGAGCACCGGCAGGTGCTGCAAGACGTGGAGGCGGTATCGCTTCGTGTCGCAAAGCGCATTCTTCCGCAGATCCACATGTCGAAGCGCGCGTCCTCTGAACGTTCTTCCCAGGTACTCCACGTCTTCGAAGGCTTGCAGTTGGTTGCTGTTCACCTCCAGAGACTGCAGACCTTCGCACTGCTCGAGGTGCTCGAGTCGTGCAATCTGGTTGAACGACAAGTCGAGACTTCGCAGCTTGCTCAGGCCCACAAGAGCGTGGTTGATGCGCTGGATGTTGTTGTAGCTGAGTACTAGAACTTCGAGTTGGCTCTTCAGGCAGGCGAGGTCAGGCAGGTTCTCCAAGCCGCACCCCATCAAGTTCAAATGCTTGACTTTGTTCACCTCGGCGGCTCCAAGACGCAGGGACACAACTTGCGCCTTGTCCAGCGGTTCCACAGCTGGGAGGATCGGCTCCATGTTCAGTACCTTGGTCACACTCTCGTCGTCTGCTTGGGTAGGATCATCCGAGTTAGCAGGAGTTGGAGACCGGCGGAGACGATACCGGCGCTCGAAGTCCTCAACAAGTTTCATTGCGACGCTGAACTCCGGTGCCCCACAGTCGTGACTCGCAGACGCGACTCGCGGTGTCTGTGACTCGTTACTCTGCGGTTTGCCCGAGACTCCACCTTGTCCGGTTGCACTATCAGCAAACTCGTACTGATACTCGACGAGGTACTCTGGCAGAACCAGCGCTTTGTCGAACACGTAGTAGTACTTTTGCTTGGCTGTGGCATCGGCCGTCGCCGTGGTTGCGCAAGACACTTGCACACTCTGGAGTCCAAGGAAGTCGCGGGCATCGATACTGACTGCCGTTTCTGTCGAACTCTGTTTGCTCTCGACACACTTGGCGTACCCCGGAAAGACCTTGACAATGAGCACAACTGCGCTGGGGAGTTCCCATTCGCCCGATATCGCGAGCTGGAGTGCTTCTTTCATCTCCTTCGTCAGCTCTTTCTGTCGGCTGATCGGCAGGGCGGAGAGGCGGCAGAGATCCTGCGGTGACGGCTGTTGTCGCTGAAGTAGTTTGCCTTTGACTGTCAGCGCAGCAGCGAGTCGCGGCACGTCCAGTAGTGCGATGGAGTTGGCGAGCTTGATTGCGCCGTCGATTCCCATGCTAGCGTACTCTGTCGGCTCTCGGAACCCACTCTCTGCGGCGAAGAACTGTTCGAGCTCGTGGTTGCGCCGCTGGTGATCAAACTGCGGCGGCTGCATGTAGAACAGGTACTCCATCGCGTTCTCAAGTGTTGCGTTGCGATCGATCGAGACGGGATCTGGAGCCAAGTCTGCGCTTTGCCTCTCGGAGGTAGGTCGATTTCGTTCCCCCACTTGCTCCTCCAGCCCCTTCGAGTGCACGGTCACGCCTTTCTTCGAGACGTTCTCCTTGAGCTGTTGCTCCGGCACAGTCACGAGCTCTTCCATTCGTGCATGGAAGCGATGGCGCAGGTACCGGTTGCTGATGCGCGTGACGCGGTTGACGCGAATGTCGCGAATGTGGAGTGCGCGGAGCTCGGAAGGAAACAATCTCGAGCGCACCAGATCCACGCACGAAGCGAACCACGCGTCGGAAGGCTTGCCGTCCTCCAAGCGGATGTTACCTCCGGTCTCCAGCTCGAGGAGAAGACGCGCGATGTTGATGTCGGACGTCGACTGCAGACTCGTTCGTAACCGGTTGAACTCGTAGTTCATTCGGCAAATCGCGCTGTACTTGTTCTTGAGACACTGGTCGATGCACTCGAGCTTCTTCTTGAGCTGTTGTACCGCCTGACAGCCCGTTGCCGGCGTGTCGCTACCATCTACAGCCTCGGACCGTACCGTGAGATCCGCGATATAGCGCTCGATCTCCTTCTTCTCGCGCACGAGCGCCGCGAGGCTGAGCTCAATCTGCTGCTCGGCTTGGCTCCGGATGCTCTCTGAGTGCTTGATCCTCGCGCGGATATCGCGCTTGATCGCCTTGATGCGCATGTTGTAGTACATCTTCTTCTTGATCATCGTCGCCTCTGCGATCTGCTTGTTGCGCGTCGAGAATTCCACCGAGTCCAGCCACGCGAGTCTGCCGAGGTGGCACATCACGTACGTCTGGTAGTTGCACAGTCTGCACACCGGGTTGTCGCCGTAGTGCGGGTCGCTGAGCGCCAAGCTCGTGAGCTGCTCGAGGTTCGTCAGTCCCAGCAGGCTCTTGAAGCTGCATAGTCGGTTGTCTGCGAGGTTGAGGTCGGTGAGGTTCACGCAGCAGCTGAGCGCCGAGTCGAGGTGCTCGATGCGATTCCGGCACGCCCAGAGCTGCTTGAGCTGCGTGAGCTTCCAGAGTCCGTCGAGACTCTCGATCTGGTTGTCGTTGATCCAGAGCGTCTCGAGCAGCACGAGGCAGTCGAGTCCCTCGAGGCGGCGGATGCGGTTGCTGCTGAGGTTCAGTTTGCGCAGCCGCGTGCAGTTCTCGAGTCCGTCGATGCGCTCGACGCCGCACTCCGTGACGCAGAGAACCTCGAGGCTTGGGCAATGGGAGACGCCTTCGAGCGCCGTGATCGTCGGGTGGTGCACCACCGAGAGCTCGCGCAGCGCTGGGAAGTGCATCACGCTCTTCATGGAACGCCAAAAGCCGAGGAACGTGTCGAGCGCCGTGACGGCGGCGCCGCGACGCGCGAACTGGGTCGCAGTGAGTCCGTTGTCCCGGCAGAGCTCCTGCAGGTCCGTCGACGCCTCGAAGAGCGCCGCTCGCTCGCGCTGCGCTGCTGACAGCGCGTCGCTTTTGTCGCTGCTCTGGCGCTCGAACGGCGGCATTGCATCAGACGAGGATTCGCCCGGCCGCACCGAGGAAGGAGGAGCACTCATACTGATGTGATGGCGGCAGTGGTGGTGGTTGTAGTACCTTCAACGTCGTTTCGCTGCCGTACTTAAATGGAGTGATATCATAAAAACTCGTCAGTTCACAGTTCGACGCGCATCATCATGCTGCCGCTCGACGTGTCCCCGATCCATGTGCTACGTGCCGCGCTGGCGGTGCTCATGCTGCTGCTGGCGGCCGCTGTCGCGCTCACGCACGTCTACTACGGCGCGCAGGCTTCTGCGCTGCTGAGCGTTGCACTGGCGCTCGCGATCGCGCGCTGGGTGTACTGGAACGGCGAGGGCGTGTTCGGCTGGCAGTGGGCGGGGCTGCACAGCTCGCGCGCGGCTCTGCGGGCGCTGGCGAGCGAGCCGCAGCAGCGCGGTACACTGCGCTTCGTGTGCGTGTCAGACACCCACGGGCGCCACCGGCGCGTGCAGGTGCCGCCCGGCGACGTGCTCGTGCACTGCGGCGACTTCACACAGCGCGGCACGCACGCCGAGATCCGCGACTTCAACGACTGGCTCGGCGCGCTGCCGCACAAGCACAAGATCGTGATCGCCGGCAACCACGATCTCAGCATGGACGCCGCCGAGTACCGCGCGCACTGGGAGACTACGTGGCGCCACCGCGAGTTCCAGGACCCGGCTCTCTCTCGTGCGCTGCTCTCCAACTGCACGTACGTGGAGAACCGGTCCGTGGTAATAGACGGTGTCAAGATCTACGGCTCGCCGATGACGCCGCCGATCCCGGGCCGCGTCATGGCGTTTAACGTCGCGCGCGGCTTCGCGGCGCAGCAGCACTGGGCCAAGGTGCCCGCGGACGTGGACGTGCTACTCACGCACGGGCCGCCGCACGGCGTGCTCGACAAGGTCTTCACGGGCGCGCACGTGGGCGACGAGACGCTGCTCAAGGAGGTACTCTCGCGCTGCCGGCCGCAGTTCCACGTCTTTGGCCACATCCACGAGGCGTACGGCGCCACGCGCGTCGGCCGCACGGTGTTCGTCAACTGCGCCACGAGCACCCTGCTCGGCAGCCCCAAGCACGCTCCCGTGGTCTTCGACGTGCCGACCAAGTGCTGAGCCGCGTACTAGGCGTAGGTAGAGAGGAAGGAAGGAAGGAAGAGAGCAGTGCTGGGTGCCATTATGAAACTAGGTGCTGTGCTACTATCCTACAGAAACTCACACCTCGCTACTGCAGGCGGTAGCCGAGCGGCACGATGGTCATTCCCTGGTGCGCGAGGAACGGTGTTGTTCAAAACTGAGATCTTTCGTCGCACACCTCCATCGACTTTGCTTGTTTGATGAATACAATCAACCGAGACTGCAGTAGCTCCGCGGCTGCTGGGACGAATAGCTGACTCGTTTCCAGTCTGTTCAAGTCCCGTGGACCGCGAACACTCGAGGAGCACCGATTCCTTCAGTGGATCGGTGGACGATCCCCCACGGACAAGATCGTGCTGGAGCGGCTGTCGTTCTTCGTGTCGAAGATGTACGAGATCCTCCGCGCCGCCGAATACCACTTATCCAAGACTCCTAAGGCGAGAGGGCTTCGCTTGTTCAGCCTGCTTCCGCTGTCAAGTTCTGCTGTTGCGGGGTTCATCCCTATCAACTCGAGCACACTACATGGCATCTGCGCGCGCGTGCACCAACGCACGCAGGTAAACGTTCTTGGAGTACCGCTCGCACCGCGCGGACCCGGCATCGCTTCAGC
>JAASFH010000758.1:0-12937 GCA_023333695.1 Globisporangium yorkense
CATCCGCACTGCGTCATGATCCTTCCTCGCTCCACGCTGGCGGTCATGACGCTCGCTTGCATCTTCTCGTCGCCTTCGCCGGCCGTCGCGGAGCTCGACGCGTTCGAAGTGCCAGCGGTCGACTTCCTCCAGCTCGCAGTGTCGTCGCAGTCGCTGCTCGCGGCGCTCCAGAGCGACGGCATCGTCGCGCTCAAGAACATCCCGCAGTACGAGCAGCTGCGCACCGCGTACCTCCTCGAAGCCACGCAGTGCGCGCTCGCAGCGGGCAGCAAGGGTGACTCGTTCCTCCAGCACAAGACGCTCGACGACGGCACAAAGCGCTACACGATCAGCGCGACCGCCGGCAAGGACATCGGGCGGGCTGACCAGGACACGCAGACTCGCTGCCCGGAGTATGCGGCCAAGTACAAGGCGTTCAGTTTGCTCGTGGAAGGCGTCGTGGCCGCGCTGGGCAAAACCCTCGACGCGACGCCGTTCACGATCTCGAGCCACGAGTCGCTCTCGGGCGCGGAGCTCATGAGCGAGTCCGTACACTTGGACCACTTCCACGCCTACGAGGCGTCTCCGACGGTCGTCGACGACAGCAAACTCTCGCTTGGGCTGCACACAGACAACGGCATGCTCATCGCGATGGCCGCACCAACATACTTTGACGTGCTCGCGTCGTCTGAGGTGCAGCAGAAGGCACTCGCGTCGTACGAGAGCGGATTACTCATCGAGAGTCGCGCTGGCAAGCTCGTGCGTCCGGTGATCAAGGAGGACGAGCTCGTGCTCATGGTCGGCTCGGGCTTCCAGGAGTGGATCCGCTCGAGCCCGGCGCTGCGTCCCGTGCCGCACGCCATGAAATACCCGCGCGTGAGCGTGAGCGGCGAGCGTCTCATCCGCGCGTGGTTCGGCAAGATGGTGCTACTCACACCCGAGACGCGCATGCTGAACGTCGACATGAGCTTCGGCGCGTACGCCGCTCGCACGACGCGGTTCCTCATGGACGCGGAGGAGCACGACCCGGGCTTCGCGTCGCTGGCGTGTCCGCGAGGCCGCCGCCTCCACGAGAGCGACGAGGCCTGTGTGGTGCGAACGTGCTTCCCGAAGCCCGGCAAAGACCCGGAGCTCGCCTGCTCGATCCAGTGCAACCTGCAGGAGCAGTACCGCCCCGGCGCCGACCGCCTCTGCAAGGAGAACTGCGACTGCGAGGTAAAGCCAGGCAACGCCAGCGCCGCGTACTGCTGGATGCTCTGCAGCGCGGAGCTGCCGGCCGACCAGTGTCAGGGCGTCGGCCAGCGCTGCAAGACTGGCGTGGAGGCGCCATACATGGTGGACCAGGGCTTCGTGTGCGACCTCCCGGTGAACACGAGCAGCAGCAGCAGCAGCGCGACGGTGTCCACCACCGAGCCGACGGCCGTCCCTAAGTCTTCGGCGCTCCTTGCGACGGCGTCGCTGGCATCAGTCGCACTCGCGATGGTGGCACAGGCGCTCTTTCTCTAACTCTGTGGTCCATAGACGCATGCGCTGTCGAGTGTTGTCATGAGAGCCATGTTGCCACTCCATGCATGTCAAAACCTTGCAGGAGCCTACACATGCACCCGCGCTTACACCGACTCGTAGAGCTCCGCGCTGCGCAGCGCCGGCGCGCACTTGGTGTCGCTCACGTCCTTCGTGAGCACACCCGCGGTCGCCGCCACCTGGCGCGAGAAGCAGCCTGACGTCGGCGACCTGGACTGGTACGTCGCCTGCGTGCTGCCGTTGCCGCCCACGAGCGAGTCCACGAACGCCGAGCCGTTGAGCGCGACGCTCACCGCCTTGGGCTCATAGTTGAAGCGCAAGCCCGTGGGGAAGAGCAGCTCGAGCGGCGACGCCTTGACGCTTAGCGTGCGCGAGAACGCGTTCTGCAGCTGGGCGTCGAGCACGTATGAGCCGTCGGCGCGCGGCTTGTAGTACGACCGGCCGTAGATCGGGTAGTCCTCGACGTGTGTGACGACGTTGTTGACGAGACCGAAGAATGAGCTTACGGACTGCGTCGTCTTGACTGTCGTGCGGCCCTCGAAGATCCCGACGTCGCCGTTCTCGAGGTACTCCTGGCGATTCGAGTAGTCGAGCTGCTGGCTGATCGTGTACACCCGCGTGCCCTTGGACGTCGTGACGCTCGACTTGACGTAGAAGCTGCGGCTCGCCTGCAGCGTGAAGTTGGCGTCGAGCCCGACCACCTGACTTGACTGCGTCGGCACCACGTGGCGCTCGATGCGCTTCTCGAGCACCTGCGCCTTGGTGGCTCTGCCGGACTTGTCCGTGTACGCGAGTAGGTTGCCGTCGATCGGCCAGAAGTCCACGCCGTAGTCCACGAAGAAGGTCACGTTGTGCGGCTGGTCGTCAAGGAACTGGCCGAGGAACGGCGTGAGGTTGAGCACGTACGTCGGCGCGTTGAAGGCGCCGATCGCGACGATGGGGCGCCACAGGTACGGGTTCAGCCCGCCAGTGTAGAGTAGCGGGAAGGGCCAGACGACGCCCACAAGCTCGTCGTCCACAAGTACCTGCACCTCGCGGAACGGGCCGCCACCGCACCAGCCGAGCGGCTTGGCGTACGCGTCCGGCGGGTTGGCATAGTAGAACTCGTCGCACTGGTGGTGCGAGAGGAAGACCTCGAGGTAGAGCTCCTCCGTGTTGCGCGGCAGCGTGACGAGCTGGTAGTTCTTGCCGACGCTGTTGGGCTCGACCGTGAACCAGCCGTAGGTGGTGTTGCTCTTCGAGACGGGGAGCACGAGGTCGGGCTTGCTCACGGCGCGCTTGAAGATGCTCGCAGCCACGACCTTGGGCTTGTAGAACTCGGCCGAGAGCGTGATTGTGAAGCTGCTGTTGTAGCGTCCCTCGATGACGTTGTCGAGCGAGACGACGACGTTGCCGCCGCGCTTGACGACGTCGTAGTAGGCGCTCACGTCCTTGGCGACCTCCCACGTCACGCCGGACTTGCGGTCGGGCTCCTCGGTCGACGTGCGCAGCAGCTCGACACCGTTGATCCAGACGGCGGCGATGCGGTCAAACTGGATGCCGAGCGGGCACGCAGCCTCCCACTTGAGGTACAGCACCGAGTACTCGGGGCCGCAGTGGGTCGGCGCCGCGAAGCTCGTGGTCCACGGCGTGCCGTACGAGAAGGCGAACTCGTGCGAGCCGAAGGGCACGACGCACGGCGCTCCGTCCACATTTCCATACGGTGGCGGGCCGACCTCGAGCGTGGGTTTGAACGGGTCGGTGGACGGCGTGACGGCAGCGGTGATGGCGGACTCGGTGGTGGTGACCACCGCCGGGCTCGGGTCGCGCAGCTGGCCCTGCGACGCCAGCAGCGTCAGCGCGGCTTTGACCGCCGACTTGAGGTGCGTCGCCATCGCTCTTTTGTTCGCTCTTGCTTGGGCGGTCGACAGCGCGTTGGAGAGTGAGGCCCTGCGCGAGGCTTGTCGCCCGTCGCCAGTCGCCGTGGGAACGAAGGCGTGGACGAGCAGGTCTGCTTCAAGGTTTTCAAGAGTGACCATCACTTCTGTAATCAGAATCGGTTTCATGCTCATCAATGTTGCCCGCCACTTGACGAGATGGTCCAACTTGGTACGCAATGGACCGCAAGCGCGTTCAACTGCACGAGGCTGCACAAGCGTCTTCCTACACACACGAGCTCCGATTTATTATAAAGAGTTGCTGGGGATCCTTCCTCTCCTTCGCGAGGGTGAGACGACGGACGCCACACCACCAACCCGAACGACGACGACACTGGAGACTCCGGAGACGGACGGACCGGCGGACACGCACGATCAGCAGCAGCGGCGGCGGACGAGTAGCGGCGGCAGCAGCACATGGCCGGTCGGACCTGCTTCCGCCTGCGGGCGAGCGACCCAAAACCAAATCTAAAGAGACAAATCCACGACAGACACCGACCGATCGCCCTCGCCATCGCCCTCGCCGCCGCCGACTTGGATGCTGTCGATGTCGCCCGTCCGTCCGTCCGCCCACCCGCCCGCCCGCCCGCCGCGCGACTGAGCTGCACGCCCTCTTAGATCCACACGCCGTCGTCCTCTTCCTCTTCCTCATCTTCGTCCATCTCCGAGCCGCCCGAGTCCGAGTCCGAGTCGTCCTCCGGGTGCAGCCGATCCACCGTCGACGCGCGCTCCTCCGCCTGGGTCGTTAGTTTCTTAAATAAACTAATCTGCTCGTCGCTCAAGCCGAAGTCGTCGCCCGCCTCGTCGTCCGAGCCCGAGAGCATGATCGACATGCGCGCGCGCTCCACCACGCTGTGCGCCTCGTCCAGCTGCCGCGCCAGCGCGAAGTTCCGCTCCTCCACTCCCCGCAGGAACGACCCACCCTCCTCGTCCTGGTCGCTCAGCTCCACGTGGTCGTCCGCCTCCTCGTCCGAGTTCACGTCGTCGTAGTCGTTCTTGGCGGTGGGGATCACCACGGGCGCCGACAGCGGCTCCGGAGCAGCCGGAGGCGATGGCGGCCGCGCAGCCGGAGGGAAGCTCTGCGCGAATGGCACCGGCGCGTTCGCGTTTATACTCGCCATCATCGTCGCGCCGTCCACGCTCGCGCCGCGCTTCAACGCGCTCATCGCCGGCGCCGCCGAGTTGTGCGAGCCGGACGTCGAGCGCACAATACCCGGCGCACCCGTGCCGTTGCGGTACGACTCGGAGTCGGCCTCGCCCGCGCCGCTCGGAGTGCTGTCGATGGAGGCCGTCGATGCCGTCGAACTGAGCCCGGCGTCGGCTTCGATGCGCGCGATCTGCGCGCTCAGCTTCTTCGCCAGCACCAGGTTGCCGTCCGCGCGCGCGCGCTCCTCTTCCTCTCGCAGAGCGCGAGCGAACTCTTCCATGCCGCGGCGGTCGCGCTTGTTCCGGTCCACTGCAGTCATGCTCGGCTGGCGGTCGATCGGCGACGGGATCGTGCCCGAGTGGCGCAGCTCCTTCAGCTCCATCAGCTTCCTCTCCGCCTCCAGGCGCGCGTTCTTCTCCTCCAGCGCCTTGTCTTCCGCCTTCATCCTCGCCAGCGACCGCGGAGGAGCCTCGGGCTCAGGCAGCTGCGGCGCAGGCGGCGCCGCATACACCTCTTCCGCAACCGGCGCTGGCGGTGGCGCCACGTACTCCTCTTCTTCCTCCACGACCGGCGCTGGTGGCGCTGCCGCTACCGGCGACGCGCCGCCGCCGACCTCGCCCGTGTTGAGGAACTTCTCCCAGCAGTCCTTGCAGTAGTACTGGCCGTCGTCGTCAAGGTCGAGCTGCGACTCGGACTCGGTCGCGCCGCACTCGGCGCAGTACTTGGCCACAGGCACGACGACCGGGATGTTCATGACGTTCTCGAGGTCGTTCAGCAGCAGGTCGTGGTCCTTGTCGTCGTCCATCGCCACCGGCACGACCTCCAGCTCCGTGTACGACTCGCGGCGGAAGCCCGAGATGACGCTCGAGAGCTCGGCGATCATGTTGTTCTGGCGCCCGACCACCTCCTGCGACTTGTTGAGCGTCGCGGACGCCAGCAGCTTCTCGCGCTTCTGCGCGCCGAGGATTTCCTCGTACTTCTTCGCCTGGCTCTTGACCTTCTCGAGCGCCTCCTGCAGCATCCGCGCCTCCTCCTCTGCGCGCAGTAGTGATTCCTTTGCGGCCGCGTTCGAGTTCGACGTCGGCGGCGCTGCGAACCGGTCCGCCGAGTGCGAGCGTTGGCCGCCCATGATGCACACCTTGGCCTCCTTGCGCAGTAGGTGCGCCTGCGGGGTTCCTTCCTCGATCAGGTGGACCGGCACGCCGGCGAACGTGGCGTCCGCGCCGAGCGACGCCGCCACCACCTCCTTCGCCACCTCGAGTGGGATCTTCCTCTTCTTCTTGCGCGTCTCGGGCTCCCGCCGCACCGGTGCCTCCGCGTACACGGGCTCATGCACGCGTCTGCCCGGGGTGCTGCTCATCTGTCTCGGGTACCCGCTGCCCGGCTCGGACGCGACGGACGAGCGCGCGGCGACGCGGCGGAAGCGCAGCACCGCGGGCTTGGGCGAGTGCTTGAGCATGCGCAGCGTGTCCTGGTACGCCTCGCCCTCGACGGGGCTGCCGTTCACCGACACGAGCTCGTCACCAATGCTGGCGAACTGGAGTCCGCTGGCGTTGCCCTTGCCCGTGAGCTTGCTGAGCACGGGCACGTCGTGGCGCCCGGGCTTGAGCTTGAGACCCAGGTCACCCTCCCGCCAGACGATGTCGTAGACGCTGACGTCATTCGCGAACGGTGCGGGCGCGGGTGGCGCGGGCACGGGCGCCGCGACGGTGGGCGGGTCTCTGTACGAGGGCGTGCGCGTGAGCGTGCGGCGCATGCGCTTGAACTTGAGCACCGCGGGCTTGCGGATGGTCTTGAGCAGCGAGATGGTGCTGCGGAAGCCGAGCGTCTTGGTCTCCTGGCCGTTGACGGCGACGAGGATGTCGCCGACCGCGGCGCGCTCCATGCCCGTGCCCACACCTTTGCCCGTGATCTTGCGGATGCACGGCACGTGGCAGTCGTCCTTGTCGGGCTGCAGGATCATGCCGAGCGGGCCTTCGGTCCAGACCACGGTGTACTGCTCGCGCGACGAGGAGCGCACGCCCGGGTCGGACACGGACGAGACGGCCGAGTCGCGGTCGGCGGAGCGGTGGTGGTGGTGGCCGCCGCCGACGACACCGCTCGGGTGGCGGTCGCGGCTGCTGCGCTCGCGGCCCGCGCGGAAGCCCGGTGCCATGGGCAGCGACGGCATCGACGGCAGCGCGCTGGGCGGTGCCATGGCGCGCGGCACGCGGAAGCGCAGCGTGGCCGGGCGCGCGATCTTCTGCAGCATGCCGACCACGCGGTCGTAGCCCTGGTGCGCCGTCTCGACGCCGTTGATGCTCACGAGCATGTGGCCCACGGCCACCTGCGCGAGCGCGGCCGCCGAGTCGAGGCGCGTGATGCGCCCCACGACCGGCGGCATGTCCTCGCCCAGGTCCGGCCGCAGCGTAAGACCGAGCGGGCCGTCGCCCCAGAGCACCTCGTACTCCATGCTGGGTGGAAAGAGAGCGCGCGAGCGAGGGGGATAGAAGGCTTCTCTCTGCTGCTGCTGTGGGCGCTTGTGCTTCGCCGCGAACGACTGATTGACTGCCCGCGCGCAAAATGTGGGATACGCGAATAAGTACGACTTCTAAGAGCATACTTAAACCAAGTGAACGGGACTAAGTACGACTTCCAAGAGTATACTAAGACCAAGTGAAACCAGAGCTTGAAGGTGACTGGAGTTCAGTATGAGAGCGGGCAGATGGGGAGTCCAGCTTGTGTTCACTATGCCTCGTAGCTCGCAGCGAGGCGAACTTCGAGCGCGGCGACCTTGGAACTCGGCGACGAGGACGTGGACGAGAGCGCAGTGGCGCTGCTGGAGACACACTTGCGCGTAGTGCTGCGGGTCATGCGCTGTGGAGCGAAATTTGAGGCGCTTCATGTGTGAAAATGGCAAAGATTTTCTTCATGGAACAACTCGCAGCAACGTGCTTGTGCGAGCTGTTGTTGACGCGAGATGCAACCCGGCACGCGAGCCATGTCATGCGCAGCGTCTTGCGACCTCTAGCAGCGTAATGTTGCTGCTGTGCGAGGCCACCTGCGAGCGCTCCAGCGCTTTGCCAGCCTCGTGCGTGATAATCCCTACCTTAACATCCTGATTTGTATCACTATCAGGAAATAGCTGTTAGCATACTCACTTCCAGTCACTTCGTCTGGTCTGACTTGAAGAAAGTATCCCGTTGTCAAAAATAGCTAGTGACAAAACCCACGATATTCAGTGAGCCCTCACACGCAGCCACGTCAATCGCCCAACAACTCGCATCCAGGAGCAGCTCATCCCTGATGGCTCCCGCTGCCTCGTCCTCGCCTCGCGGCGCGCGGCTGCTGCTGCTGCTGGCGGCCGTGCTGGTCGCGGCGCTCGCGAGTCTGCCGCCTGCAGCCGCCGAGCGCCTGGACGCCATGTCCTTCAAACCGCCGTTCAGCCGCGTGGACGCCTCGGGGCAGCGCATCGTGAACGACTCGTGGACGTACGGCGGCAGCGCGGAGGCCAAGAAGCACTTCGTGCGCCTCACGACCGACCGTCAGAGCAAGCGCGGGTTCCTCTGGCAGACGGAGCGCGTGGGCCGCGACACGCTCTCCGCCGTGCTCACGTTCCGCATCTCGGGGCTCGGCCGCCGCTGGTTCGGCGACGGCATCGGCCTCTGGTTCACCAACCACGCAAGCTTCCAGGCGGGCGACAACCACGGCTTCACGGACCGCTTCACGGGCGTCGGTGTGGTCGTCGACACGTTCGTGAACCCGGAGCACAAGGGCGGCCACAAGGACGTGAGCATCCAGGTCAACGACGGCTCCAAGTCGCTCGAGCAGATCAACGACGAGGCGCGCCAGGGCTGCGACGCCGCCGTGCGCTACCACGAGCAGGCGGCGACGTTCGACCCGGTGCACAGCATGTCGCGGCTCAAGGTCAAGATCGAGCGCCAGCGGCTCGTGGTGGAGGTCGACGCGACGTCGAGCGGCCGCTGGGTGGCGTGCTACGAGACGACACTGCCCTTCAGCGCGGACTGGCTGAGCACGACGACGATCGGCATCACGGGCGCCACGGGGTCGCTCGCGGACAACCACGACGTGATCCGCTTCGAGGCGTTCTCGGAGTTCACGGACAGCGCCATGGGGCAGGTGGACTCGGAGACGATCATGCACACGGTGTCGAAGGACTACAAGAAGTGGATGGACTCGCCCAACTGCGGTGCCGACTGCCTCATCGCCGTGCTGCAGAAGGAGATCGCGAACTTCCGCGTGGAGGCGGAGCACCGGTTCACGGACCTGAAGGAGAAGACGGCGAACACAGTCGCGAAGCTCAAGACCCAGGAGCGCGAGAACGAGCGGCGCGTGGCGGAGATCGAGGCCAAGCTGATCGACAGCATCGACTCGAACCTCGTCGAGACACACCGCAACATCGGCGAGGCCGTCGAGTACAAGATCACCAAGCAGCTGACCGAGAACCCGGACGCGACGGGCGGCGGTGGCTGGAAGACGCCGTTCCTGCTGCTGCTGCTCTTCCTCGGCGTCGGCGGGCTGCTCGTGTACCGCAAGTACGTGGCGCTCATGAAGTCGCACCTGCTGTAAGCTGCTGCTGCTAGTCGTTGAGGTCGTCGTCGTCGAAGGAGGAGAAGGGTAGACAGACGTACGTAGAGCAGCAGAGTAGGCAGGCAAGCGAGTGAATAGCATTCTGTGACGTCACAGCAGCTCCAACCTGCTTACTCCAACCTGCTTACTTTTCAACATCTTTATACCACACAGCTGAGCCGAGCGTGGCAGCTACATGTAGTTGCCGCTTGCGTTTTCGAACACGCTCTTGCTCGTTCTTGCGCGCACGATGCTCCTCGCAATGCACGAGGACCTGGAGTTCGCACGACTTCTTGACTTTGATCGTCCGTTCGTTCGGACACGGAGACCGGCAGCGGTACGTGCACTTGCGCTCTCAGACAGGGAGTTTGGAGATGATGGTGGCCTTCGCGATCTCCAAGCGGGCTGAATCGACTGGAACACTTGGATCAAGCGGGCATCGCGCCCTAAGCCGCTGCTGACGCCCTCCGAAGCACGTGCAGATACAACTGCATTCCACGGTCCTCGACTTGCATGCACACTTGCACAGACATAGCTCCACACGCTTGAGTTCACGACAGTGATCTTCGTCCAGCGCCTGCTCCAATGTTCCGAGTGCATGCATATTCATCGTTCTCGATCCGATCTCCGTGGCGACATCTCCTCTTCATTCACCGCACTCTTCGCTGCGAGGCCAGCCGCCTGCGAGCCGTTAGCACTTCCAGAGAGGCAGAACTTGATCGCGTCACCCGTGCCGTCATCTCCATTGTCAAAGAACCACATCTCACATGACACACACATCACAGACATGTTAGTCATATCTAGGCAACACATTGACACCACTACATATTTGTACTCACTTTGGCATGAACGCATCTCGAAGAGCTCTTCGAGGTGTACAGATGCTCATCGAGGCTTCGGATCTACGAGTCGACTGAATGCGCTATTGCTTGACGTCGACGTAACCAGTCACGTCCCAGCCGCGGCGCACGTGGTCATTGACCTTTGATAAAGTTCTTTACCTACAAAGTCACAGAGCAATGTGAGCGAGAGCACAAGAGACACAAGCTGAGAGAGACACATACAACGACGCTCGTCAAGTCGAAAAGAATGAAGCGGAGGGAACAAGTGAAGACCATGTTGCTGAAGAAAGTGAATCGATCCGCCGGATCGGTGTCGACGCCGAAGCGCAGCAATCGCAATGGCGCGCGAGTGGCAGTGTGGCGTGTGTTGGCCTAGACTCTTGTGAGGAACTGCCAGAGCAGCTATCATCTCGAGAGTATATGGAGCGCCACGAAAGCTTTCATCGTTACTCACAACCATTTGATTATTCCTCCTTATTGATCGGCATCTTGAAGCTCAGCAACCTACCTGGAAGCTTCGCTCCGGAAGCTAACGCCTTGCCAACAGCTGGGTTGCGAAGTAAGACTCGCACTACAAGTCCAACAGCTGATAGTTCCACGCGACCGAGTCCCGCCACATGTCGTTGAAGATACTGGTGAAGTCGCGCACGACTCTGCCGGCGCGGAACAGCGAGAAACTGTTGCAGTTGCTCGTAAGCCCAGCTTCCGAAAGGTTCACCCCGCCGACAGGTAGCCGCGTGCTGCCGCCACCAGCGTGCGCGCTTACGTCAGGGCTAATCGCGTCGATAACATGACAACAGGAGCATTAGCTCAAGCATGAGCTCGAGAAACATACCTTGTTGTGCTGCATCTCTCCCCATTGTAGTGGACGATGGATGATGAGGTAGGTGGTCGCAAGTGGATGATCCAGGAGGAAGCGGACAGCCGAGTCGACCTTGTCCACCTCCTTGTGTTGGACGAGGAATCGGATGACGACGCCGTTCTCCGTGGCATCATGCAAGGCCAACACGATCTGGGAGCAATGCAGTAATTGATGCAATACACTGCATATATTGTTGCAATACAATGCAGATATTATTGCAGTACAATGCAGATATACAGGCACTATTCTCATTTGTCAATACCACGATTAAATAATAACCTGATCAAACAAATAATTGAAGTCTCAAATCAGTTTCGCCGGGTTTTGACTGTCAGAGCCCTTTGAGCCATGCAAACCTATTCAAGAAAGACCAACGCAATGGCCAGCAGCACGACACGCACACGCATGACCGCGCAACAGAAGATGCTCCTGTTCCAGCACCACGCGCTTCATCCCGAGCTGTCGCTGCGCAACCTGAGCGCATGGGCGTGCGCTGAGTTCAAGCTCACCAAAGCGCCTTCTCGCTCGGCTCTCTGCAAGCTGCTCAAGGCGCCTGTGCCAGCGGAGCGCGCTCTCGCTCGGCCGACGCTCAAGACGGCTCACGCAGTGACCTCGGTCGAGCTCGAGAGCGCGCTGGTGCAGTGGATTGCGGCATGCGAGGCTCTGCATCTGCCGGTAGTGACGCTCGCCACGATCCGCGCCAAGGCCGAGAAGCTGCGTGGCGTCATGATGCGCACAGCGGCTGACGGCGCGAGCGACAAGCTGCAAGCGATGCTCTTCAGCGTGCGGTGGGTGCAGAAGCTGATGAAGAGACACGGACTCAAGCAGCATCGAGTGCATGGCGAAGCGGCGTCGGCGCACGCGGACCAGGTTGAGAAAGGAAGAGAAGAGTTGCTCAAGATAACGCAGCAATACAAGCCGTGTGACGTGTTCAATCTCGATGAGTCAGCCTTCTTCTACTGCATGGCGGCCTCGACATCAATCACGAAGAGCAGCATTGCGAGCCGCAAGAAGCAGAAGAAGCGACTCACCGTGGCGATCACGCCGATCGCAGACGGATCGACCAAGCTCCCACTGCTTTTTGTCGGAACAGCGCGGCAGCCCCGCTGTTTCGGCAAAAGCAGCGCCGAGGAGCTTGGTGTCGACTACACAACGGCACGAAATGGCTGGATGACAGCCCAGCTTTTTGGTGCGTGGGTCACGCACTTTGACGCGCAAATGCACACTGAGGATCGGCATGTCCTGCTCCTCCTCGACAACGCCTCCGCCAACCGCGTCGACGTTGCGCTCACGCACGTCAGCCTGCACTTCCTGCCCTCCAACACTACCGCCCACCTTCAACCGCAGGATGCTGGCGTCATTCGCGCGTTCAAGAGCGAGTTCAACAAGCTGCGCAATGCGCGCGTTGTCGACACTCTTGAGGATCTCCTCGTGCAACAGGGCATTGCAGCGATAGCGAACGGCGAGATCGACGTGGATAGCCTCTACAACATCACCGTCTTCGACGCCATGCGCTGGGCCCAAGCTGCGTGGGCCAAGGTGACGCCAAGCACAGTCTCGAACTGCTGGCGTCACACGGGCATTATCGCTCACGACGTCTTTGGGCTTGTTTCGGGCATTGAGAGACTGAGCATTGCCCCGTTTTCTGTTGAGTAGCTCGCCCAATAAAATCTTTGATTTTCTATGTCTCTATATCTTGTCGAACCTTCTGTATTTTATCAGTTATGCGCTCGCAAAAGTGTTGACTACTGGGAATAATGCCTGTAGTTGCATTACTGGGCAGATCGAGCACCGAGTAGAGGGTGAAGATTTTGATGGCAATATCGAACGACACCTTCGCAGTCGTGGCGATGTCGTCAGCAGCATCGGCGAGCGAGCGAGCGCGGTCCTGGTACGCGAACGTGTCGATATGCGGATCGTCCGCTCGGGTGGCTCCAAGGAGGTCTGCCAATCGAAGCCGAGCGTAGAGGTTGCGTGGACACGCCGTGAGAAACGCGGCGACCTCGCCGACAGACACGCCGTCGGCGTGCAGGTGGGCCGCCGCCCACGGTAATTGAGTGTCAGTCAAGCGACAGCGGACCACTAACACGGTTGGGGG
>JAASFH010000759.1:0-12920 GCA_023333695.1 Globisporangium yorkense
GGCGGCGGCGGCTGTTGCTGCTGCTGCTGCGTGCGCCGCAGACTGCGCCTCCAGCTCCTCCGCACGCCACTTGCTCTCATAGTCGCGCAACCTCTCTCTCGAGATTGCGACCGCTCGACCCGAGCCGGTCTGGAACAGACTTGTTACGACCATGGTGTGGTAGTCTGCCTGACGTTCAGGATGTGTGGATGCTTGTTCTGCATCTGTGTGCCGATCGGGTTGCTGTGACTTGGGCAGTTCTTGTACCCCTTCAGTATGTGCTCGACGTAGGTCTTGCTGCTGCTGTGTGGTCGCCTGTTCGTCGTCAAAGTTGCTTCGTGTCGATGCTGGAGCCGCAAAGTCGTGCTCTTGCGTGTCTGGAAACGAGTGCTGTGGCGTCCACACGTCGTCGCTCTCGTAGCGACCGGTGCCTGTCAATTGACTCATGGGGACACTTGGAGCAACTAGAGTAGTGTGCGGCGACGTGGCGCGAAAGGTTCGGTGCGGGGATGTCAAAGGCACGACGAAGTTCCCTGGCGCTGGCTCAGGGTCCGGCGAGAGGAACGGCGCCACCAGCGCGTTGTCGGAGGCGTCGCGTCTGTGGTCGAAAACGCCGGGCGTCGGAGTCAAGTCGTTCGTGAGCTCGAACGGTGTGCTGGTTTCCTGCGTGAAGAGGCTCGACGGAAGGTGCGTCACCTCCGCGCGGACGAGCGGCGACGCCGGGCGGCGGCTCGCAGCTGCGCTCACGCTCGACCGCCGGCGCTTACCGCGCGCGCGCTGGCTGCTGGGGCGCGAGAGCAGCTGCGACGGCTGCTGGCTGCTAGTGTTGCTACTGGCGGCGGTCGCAGCTGCACACAGGTGCTCGACCGCCGCATCCTGGAAGCGCCAGAGCTGCATGGCGTCGTCGAAGTCCTGTGCGAAGACGTGCAGCGCGCCGATGACGCGGCGCAGCGCCTCTGCGTCGTCCACGCACTGCGACGCGTGCGGCTGCGAGAAGCCGTCGGCGCTGCTTCCGCTGTCGCTGTCGTCGGACGCCATCGTTGCTCAAGTACTTCCTTGCGAAATTGACTGCTTAGTTACTTCACTATCGCTTAATCACCTAGCGATTTGATGGCAAAGAAACACTGTATCGAGACGAACACTGAAGCTCTGGTGCCAGCATGACCGATGCTGGACAAAGAGGAAGTGTGTGTGTGTGAGAGAGAGAGGGAAAGAGAGAAAGAGAGAGAGACCTACTGCTGGGATCGTGCAAGTCGGAAGCGGACGGGTTGAGCCGCGAAGGAGGAGTTCTTGAGCGCGGACGGATAGAGTTCGAGTCCGAGTTCCCATGAGTTCGGGTCCTTGTTCGAAGCGAGAGATCGGAGTGTAGTGACGCAGTGAGCCTGACTGAACGCTTCATGCTTCATGAACGGCGAGTTCACTATCGACAGATGAAGCAAGACCACTTGAAACCACTTACCATCGATCGTATTCATCGTCACACACCGTACAAGTAGCATCCTCGATCTCCTCCGCAACATCAACTTCATCGAACCGCGTCAGCAACACGGCTTGGGTAACAGCTTGCGCAGCGGAGCCACACTCACAGGCGACGGCAGCTTGGTGTCGATCTCAGACTGCGGCACACCAGCATCGCGCAGACGCTTGCGCGCGCGCAAGGACTCCTCCGCGACTCGGATGCGCTTGAGCGAGGTCTCGCACCGCAGATTCTCAAGCCGCAGCAGCGCGTCTCGGTTGCGCGCCGCCTGCTCACTCGCGCTCTTGAGCGCCTGCACGAGGTTGCTCACGTTCGGATCGTCGATCTCGAGCTTCACGCTGCTGGTGCTGGCAACAACGGCTGCGTTCGAAGCTTTGCGCTGTGGGGAGAGCGAGTTGTTCACGAGCTTGACGCAGCTTGTGCTGGCAACGGTAGGGCTCGAAGCTTGAAGCTGCGTATGCTGCTGTGGCTGCAACTGCTGAGACTCCGGGATGCTCTCGAGCTTGACGCCGACTGTGCCTGCTGCGACTGTGCTCGGAGCTTGGAGCTGTGGAGGCGGGGGAGGCTGCAGGCGACTCCAGCCCGCATCCTGCAGCAGGTTGACGTTGAACGCGACATCGGTCGCTCCAGCAATCGGTTCCTTCGTCTCTTCCATCGTAATCGCGTCGCGTCCTCGCTTCAGGACGCCCGCCAGCTCAAACATCAGGTGATCGTTCGCTGGGTCGAGTGCAGGGTCAGGAACGTCGTCGTCGTCACAGGAGTCCAGTCCGCCATCTTCATCACCAGTCTCCTCGTCATAGGAATCCAACTCGGCGTCTTCATCACCAGTCTCTTCGTCGTACGAGTCCAGCTCGTAGTCTTCCTCTGGAGGGGTCTCCTCGGCGTAGGCATATCTCCTGTAGACTTCATCTGGTGGAGTCTCGACATACCTTCCAAGCTCGTCGTCTTCATCGGTACCGGGCTCGTCGTCCTTCGTTCCGCTCTCGTCTTCGTCTTCATTGGTTTCAGTCTCGTAGCCGTAGTAGCGGTCCGCATTGGCGTCGTAGTCGTACTGACTGTCGAACTCGCTCTCGGCCTCCATCTCTCCGGCGTTCGACCCACACCGATCCCGTCGGATCTCGCGCAGTTCCAGCCAGCGCTGGTACCGCGGGTTATTATGTCTGCGGTGCCATTCGCGCTCCGCTCTTCCCGACCCATCGGACTCGCTCTCGTAGCGGTACGCGACCTCGTCGTAGTCGCACTCGCTGTCGAACTCGCTCTCGGCTTCCATCTCTCCGGCGTTCGATCCTTCGATCTCCCGTCGGATCTCGCGCAGCTCCATCCAGCGCTTGTACTGGTACTCTCGCCCGCGCTCGCGCGTCCCGACCGAGTCGTCCGGGCGAGGGGCTCGAGTGACGCCAGTACCACTGATACTGGCGAGCGGCAGACGCTCTTGTTTTACAGCATACCCACCGCCTGCTTGCATGAGCCGCTGGCTGCTGGCAGCCGCCACTGTGGACCTAGCTGGCTGGTCGCACGTGAGCGCCCACCGCAGCATCTCGTCGCTGAGCATCGGATAGTACCCGCGCTGCGTTGCAGCCAGTCTCGCCGCATACGTCCTCGCTGCTGCGGATGCAGCCAATGTCTTGGCTCTCGCTGATGCAGCTTGCGCAGCCGTCGCTTGCGCTAGCGTCGCTTGCGCCGGGAGTGCGCTCCCGTCGCGGCTGCGGCGCAGCAGCGTGGAGACGAAGGACTGCGAGGGCGCCGTGGGGAGCGCGAACGTGCGCTTAGCCCAGTCGGCCACCGCCTGCTGCGTCATCCCCGGGTGCGCGCGACTGTACGCAACGATCTGCTCGCGCTGCTGGGGCGTGAGGCGCGCCGCCATCTCTTCTTCTTCTTCGGGTTGTCTGAGTGTGCGTCTTGCACTGCTTGAGCTGTGTTTGAGTCTACCGGATCGCTTGAGCTGCTGCTCAGTCGTATCGCCTTGGAGCACTTGACTCGCTTGGTCGCCTTGGTGACCACTTGAGCTGTTGGAGGCGAGTAGCGTTGTGCGTGCGCAGCATGGCTCTTATTGAAAGGAGGTGTTTTTCGTGAGCGGTGCTTTTCTTTATGAAGTGCGTGTGTATGCATCCTGCGGGCTTGCATAGTGGACTATTTACCTTGAAACTTGTATGGTGAAGTCGAGTATTTTATGTGTCTGGCACTGAGTCGCTTCAAGATGGGAACCCGCTGCTACAGATTCCAAGTGCGTCGAGTTATGCGTGTGCAGGAGGATGCATGCCGGTGTCAGTCGGCGCTTTTGATTCGCGGAGAGCAATGTCCAGCTTACTCGGCGCTGTGTAGCATGCAGAAATGGACATTGGTTTGTTGGGAGCAGTGGGGTGCAGATGTCGCCCATCCCCCCAACTCTCAAACACGTCAATTGAGCGAGGGAATCTTTGTGTCATTCCTCGACGCGCCGCCGCCTAAGCACCAGCACCGACCGAGCTCTTCCCAAGCGCCTCCTCCTAAGCCTTCAAGATGGCCGACGCCAGCGCTACGAACGCCGTGTGGGACGAGGAGACGCAGACGTTCCACGGTGGCCAGGACTGGAAGTTCCTCGCCAACTTCGCCGAGGACTTCAGCGTCACGACGAACGGGCTCGGCACGCCCGCAGGCGCGCTCGCCGCCGCCACGGCATCCGTGCACACGATCCACCACTACCCGCCGGCGGACTTCCAGCCGGCGATCAGCCACCTCGCCGAGTTCCTCTGGCCGGGACAGGGGCCGCAGCACCTCGAGCTGCTGCTCATGGGCAACGGCGCGTCCGAGCTCATCGACCTCGTGATCCGCAGCGTGCAGCCCGGCGGCTGGCGCCCGGGCGGCACGCTCACGCAGTACAAGGAGTACGAGCGCTCGAGCAAGGCGGACGGCCGCGAGACGCTCGCGTGGGACAACAAGTCGGCCGCGCTCACGTGCATGGTGAACCCGACGAACCCGACGGGCGACTACCTCGAGGTCGAGGAGATGAAGAAGTACATCGAGACGCACTGCCCGGACAACCACACGATCATCATCGACGAGAGCATGCAGCCGTGGGTGGGTCCGCACTGGCGTCAGGACAGCCTCATCCACCAGCGCGAGTGGGTGAAGCAGCTCGCCGAGACCCGCCGGATCAACGTGTGGGTCATGACGAGCTGGACCAAGATCTGGTCCTGCACGGGGCTGCGCATCGGCAGCGTCGTGGCGCCGACCGCCGCACACGCCGCCGCGATCAAGAAGAAGCAGGTGCCGTGGTCCGTCAACACGATGGCGCTCGCGTTCGTCTCGGCGGTCG
Source organism: Globisporangium yorkense (assembly GCA_023333695.1). NCBI lineage: Eukaryota > Oomycota > Peronosporomycetes > Pythiales > Pythiaceae > Globisporangium > Globisporangium yorkense. The sequence goes on from JAASFH010000759.1 coordinate 4,752, forward strand.
TCCAGGACGACGCGTACATGCAGAAGACGTGGGAGGTGACGCCCGTGTGGCGCGCGCACATCGTCGACGCGCTCAAGACGCGCTTCCCGCACTGGGAGGTCCATGGCAAGCCATTCCTGTCGTGGATCTGGGTGGATACCAAGTCGGAGGCCACGAGCGAGCAGGCGTGCGCGCTCGCGAAGCAGCACGGCGTGCCCGTGCGGTCGGGCAAGCCTGGCTACGAGCTGCCGACGTTCCTCCGCGTGGCCGTGCGGAATCCGCAGCAGACGGCCGTGCTGCTCAAGGCGTGGGAGACGCTCAACTGAGTCCAGCGCCGCTCTCCGCTTCCCATTGGCTCTGCACTTCGCTCTTCATAGATCAGCAGAAGCTCCAGTTGTATGCGTGCGCTGCTGCTGCTGCGACCGTAGCTCCCCACCCGCTCTCTCATTCCCACAACGAATGGAAGATTCATGCGCCTTCTTGCTGCTCGCTCGCTTCGTTATCGTCTAGTTGGTACACGCGCTACTCGCGCTCGAGCGCCATGCGCGTCTCCAGGCGCTTGAACTTGCCCTCCCATCCGCGGATCACGTCCATGTACTTCTCGATCAGGTCGTGCTTCTCGTTGAGCTCGCTCTCGAGGTTCACGACCTCCGCTTCCAGCTCGCTCTGCGTCTGCGCTGCCGCCGCGTCGCCGCCCAGGAAGAGCAGCTCCAGCTGCTTCGCGTGCAGGAAGAGCTCCTCCAGGCGCGCCTCGAGCTCCATCGTGTCGGCCGCGTCCTGCTGCACTGGGTTGAACCGGCAGTGCGGCGGGTACTGGATCGGCGGGCACACGAGCGCCAGCGTTTTGGCGAACGCGCCGTTCATGCCGGCGAGGCTCTGCTCGCCCGTCGCCGGTGGTGCTGAGGAGGAAGTAGCTGTTGCTGCTGGAGAGAGAGCAGCAGCGGGAGCCGACGCGCCGGCAGCGGACGTCGAGGGCATCGGCGTCGTCACCGCCGTGGCGTCCGCGCTCGCGCCGCCGCCGCCGCCGCTTGCCGCCTCAGTCTTCACCTCCATTTTGACGGAAATTGTCGAAATGAGGTATTCCTGAAATTCAAGATCAGGACACTCAAATATCAGGAACGACAACCATGTTGACTACATGCACCACTTGCTGCAACCGACTCCGCGCTCTCCGCTCCGCTCGCCTTCACTCCGGCGTGTCAGCGTGCTCTCCGTCATTCTCATCTCTCCTTCTCCGTCTTCTTCTTTGTCTCCACCTCGCAACCTCCGATCAGTGCGCCTCTGCGTGGTTCGTCGTCACGACCAGACTGCTGGTGTTTCGTCGACCCGAGTGCACGCTTACGCTGTACACCAGCAGATTCTGGCACCGCGCACACACGTGGCTCTCTGTCGAGTTCGCGTAGCCGCACGAGTCGCACGACACGCCCACGAACGCCGGCACCAGCACCGGGAGCCCGCTCCGGTACTCTCGCTGCACGCCGAGCGCCGTGTCCAGCGCTCGCCAGAGAGGCTCCGCCAGCATGCACGGCACTTCGCCGCCGAGGATCTGCCGCGCGGTCACGTTGCTGCCGTACAACTTCGCGTTCAGCGACCTCCGCGTGCAGATCACTGCGCTCGTCAACCCGATGCCACCGTAGAGTCCGACGCTGTGACTGTACGAGTAGTTCGGCGCGACGCCGCCGCGACTGAGGTTCAAGGACGCGCTCGCAGCTCGACCGATCGGACCGACCGCAAGATCCAGCTCCGACCCGAGCTGGAACTGCCCGTTGCGCGTGAACACCTTGACGGCGCTGCGCGAGCTGAGGATGATCATGTAGTTCACGATCTCGCCGCCCGCCATCATACCGAAGCCGAGTCCGCCCGAGCTGATGAACGACGGCGCGGACCAGCCCGCTGCGGTGCGGGAGATCACGAAGCCGTTGCCGATCTTGCCGGAGAAGAGAAAGCCGACCTTGTAGACCGTGAGGAAGACGAGTCCGTACGCCTCCACGAGCAGCTCCTCGGGGATCGACTGGTCCTTGAGCAGCTTGGGCGAGAAGAACGTCTCGACGACCTTGACGGCATTGCGCATCTCCTTCTTGAGCTTGCTCGTGGACGCCGCGTCCATCACGTGATCGTTGCCCGGGTGGTGCGAGCCGAACGGTGCCCACGAGTTCGAGCGGTCGCGCAGCGCCGCCGCATGCGGCGCCGAGGTCCCCGCCGCACCGGACACGGAGGCGGCTGCCGCTGTGCGCGTGGCCGGCTGGTCGAAGACCGTCGTGTCGCGGAAGCCCGTGAAGAAGTTGGCGTCCGCCGTGTCAGAGCGCGTCAGCGGCGCGGACGAGCCGGATGCATGCGTCGTCGTCGTCGTCTGCTGTTGTTGTTGTTGCTGCTGCAGGATGAACGACTTGCGCGACGGCAGCGGCGTGGGCTGCGACGCCGGCGGCCCGCTGAGTGCCTGCGAGGACGAGAGGAAGCTGTTGCTGCGGCTGCTGCTGCTAGTAGGAGCGGCGGTCTGCATGGCGAGCAAGTGAGACGGGCGGGCGGATGCACGCAGAAGGAGGAGGAGGTCGGTGCCCTGCGCGCACTGCTTGATCGCGGAGTGGCGACTCCTCTCGCTCGCTCTTTTTTCCACTCTCTCTCGGTCGTGTCTTGTCACACTACGCTAGGCGCAAGGAGTCGGTTTGGTCCTTGATGGACGCTTCAGCTAGGATGCTGAACGATTCATCTAGGGACATAACGTTGAGATTAGAGTAGACCACGCTACTGGAAATGAGGGGTGTGGAGCTGATGATGAGGGGGACAAAATGGGCAGCAGCACTTGGATAGCACTTGTGACCGTGCGCGCGACTATCGCGTCGCCACTTGTACGAGCGCTCCTGCTTGCGATACACAGACACACACCTGCGGCTGGGAAATACATTCTTCTTCGTTACTCTCTTGTTGACCCTTTATCGCTCGCTCCTCCTCCTCGCTCACGTCGCCCTGCGCACAGCGTCACCCGCATCCACTGGTGTCGAACTGCACGCACGCACACCTGGTGACTCGCGGCAGCACCAGGAGGTAACGCGCCAAGCGTGACACCGGGTTCACACACCATAATCACCGACCATCAGCAGCAGGAGGCGCACAATGGGCGAACAGCAGGAGGTGCGCGTCGCGACCGGCCGCTTAGCTCCAGTGCTCACGGTGGTGCTCGTCGTTGGCAGCGACGCCCCACTTGACGGTGCCCACGAAGAGCACGGCCGAGGGGATGAGGATCGCGCCGTTCTCGCGGATCTTGCGCACGGTCTTCTGCGGCATCGTGTTGATGAGGCTGCGGATCGGGCTCACCTCGTACGGCGACAAGTGGCGCGTCACGCGGCCGTGCTCCACGGCGAACTTGCTCCACCACTTGACGAGGTTCACGCTCGGAGGCATCCTGGAACTGCTCGGAAGTAGCTTGGCTTGCTTGCGGGGCGGGGCTTCCTGCTGCTGCTGCTGGCTGGCGCTTCTCGTCGAAATGCTGGTGGTCGCCTCTCGATTGGTTTGCTCCAAAAAACGCGCAGCCTTTGTTTTTACGAATAGTCGTAATTACAGTCTTGATTTGAAAGCGTAAAAAATGCCTGATGCATAAGGCTCAGATATCTGATTGCATCAGATTGACTTGTAAATCGAAGCACCGGCTTTCTAGGAATTCACTTGCCAAATCCAAGGTTAGATCGCCTCCTCTGCGAACAACGAAAGCTGCATGATCGCACGTCCTCCACTCGTGTTTCGTACATGAATTGCACAAGGTAAAAGGAGCACCCACATGGCGGTTGTAGGGCTTTCTCGTGCTTGAGTGAAGGATTTTCGCGGGCGCTTCACCAGATGCCGACCATGTGTCCGGCTAGCCTAGCGCGTGGGTTCGCTTTGAGAGAAGCGCTTTCGCGCCTGCTTGCTCTGTCGCAAGCTGATGCAAAGTGTTTGCTCTCGCGAAAGCTCAGCTGCGTCCTCGACGCGAATGAAGAACTGCTCGTGTCTGAGTCTGAAGGTGTCAGCACTCGCGACTCAACACAGGTCCTCTCACTCGAGTAGTCCTTTTTCGCAATCACCATCGTAATGGAGCACATTGAGCGCATGAGCGCAGTGTTGAAGCGCGTGGGTACCTTTTCGATCTGCCCTCCTGGAGGCGCCGCTCGCGAGATGACTCGCTGTGCTCGCGCGTGCTCACAGGGCAGCGCAGGCATTCGAAGGTGGGTGCACTCTGCTTCGAGCTTTTGCAGTCTTGCGAGTCTTGCAGTGGATTTGCATCGAGTGATTGGCTCGCGCGCGAAAATCCTGGTTCGCTCGCTCGGAACCTCCTGAACGCGATGAGGGCTGTGGTTCACCCACCCAACCTGAGTTGTGCACACTGACTTTACCTGTTTTCAAACTGTACACTGCAATACCCTCTCGGAAGCGGCGGGTGTATCAAATCGTCTTGCAGAGGTCTCCGGCTTGCGTGCGGACTTGACTGACTTTCTCTGTGAGTCTCTCTCCTTTTCCTATCCTCGCAGTATGCCATCGAGTTGCTGATCGATCACTTCCGGATTCGCCGTCTGCCTGTGACCTGCACTCCTGTCCTTCCTTTCCCCACCGCTACGATGGTCGCGCTGCGCAAGACGCTCGTGCTCGCGGTGCTCGCGTGCTCCGCCGTCGTGGTCGCCGGCTCCGACAGCCACCACCACCACAAGAACAGCGGAGTCGCGCACCACAGCAGCCACCACCACCACAAGAGCGTGGCGACCAGCAAGCACCACCACGCGAAGGCGGCAGACGCCACCACTGCTCCGCCCAAGGACGAGGACGAGGACGAGGACGACGAGGATGATGAGGAGGAGGACGACGACGACGCGGCCAGCGGCTCGAACGAGGGCAACGTGACGGTCGGCTCGATCGCGGTCGCCGGCGGCAACAAGACGACGAACGGCACGATCGGCGCGCTCGCGAGCAACAAGACGGCGAACGTGACGATCGGCTCGAGCTCGGGCTCTCGCGGCTCGCCGAAGAGCGTGGCGGTCGGCGACGAGGATGACGAGGAGGAGGACGAGGATGACGAGGAGGAGGACGACGAGGAGGAGGAGGACGATGAACCGGCGACGACCGCGCCGCCTGCCCACAAGAAGAAGGAGCACGCGAAGAAGCACGGCAAGGGCATCCTGGACGACATCGAGGACGGCATCAAGGACGGCGCGGACAAGATCAAGAACGCGACGAAGAGCGGCTGGGACACGGTCAAGAACGCGACGAAGGACGGCGTGGACGTGGTGAAGAACGCCACGGCGTCGGCCAAGAACGCGACGCTGAACGGCCTCGACGCGGCCAAGAACTTCACGAAGGACGGCGTCGAGGTGGTGAAGAACAAAACCGCGAGCGCGCTCAACGCGACGAAGGAGCTGCTGGATGACGACAGCGAGGACTCGGAGGAGGAGGAGGACTCGGAGGAGGAGGACAAGAAGAAGCACCACCACCACCACCACAAGAAGCACCACAAGGAGGTGCACGAGAAGAACATCTTCACGGACATTGGCGACAAGATCAAGAACGTGACGAAGAACACGGTCGAGGGCGTGAAGGACCTGTTCAACGGCTCGGAGAGCTCGAAGGACGATGACGAGAAGCACCACAAGCACCACCACAAGCACCACAAGAACATCTTCACGGACATTGGCGACAAGATCAAGAACGTGACCAAGAACACAGTCGAGGGTGTGAAGGACCTGTTCAACGGCTCGGAGTCGTCCAACTCGGATGACAAGAAGAAGGACGAGGTCAAGGTGCAGGGCACGGCTCTCGCTGTGAACGCGAACGAGTCGCACCGCATGGGCGTCGAGTCGTTCGCGCTCATCGGCTCGGTGGTCGGCGCGCTCGTGGGCGTGCTGGTCCTGGTGCTCGCGGTGGTCGCGCGCTCGCGCCGCAGCGCCGAGAGCACATCGGTGCTCGCGGACGACGACGCTGCCGCCGCGGCGATGGACGGCGAGTCGGACGAGGAGTCGTCGACCGAGGACGCGCTGGAAGCTGGCGAGGCGGCGAAGAAGGACTCTGGCGACGAGGAGGAGGGCAAGTTCGAAGGCTCGGTCTAGAGCGCCGCATGTAGCAAGCAGCTCGTGCGTTGAGTGAGAACATCTATCCTTTTGATCCGATCTTCCTGTGTTGAGTGCCTTGGATGAGAGAGCGAGTGGTTGGCTGCGAGCGGGTGAGTGAGCGTCACTCGTGATCTGCGGTTGGCTCGGATACCTTCGCTGCAGGCTCGAATGGCGGCTTCGTTCGCGGTGCTCACGGACGCGACGCTGCTGCGCCAAGTCGCGTCCTTCATGGACGGTGTGCCGCTCTTGCTGCTCGAGATGGAGCGCTCGCTGCCGCCGGACGAGTGGAGCGCGCGCCACGGCGACTCGGCGCTGGTCACGCGGTTCGCGATCCGCCGCGACGACTGCCACCTGCTGCTGATGCTCTACGATGTTCACTGCACTTCGTCGCTGACGACGACACCTCCGAGACGGCGACTGAACTTCGAGGACGCACTGGTTTGGGTGGCACGCGTTGGTGAGCTCAGCGTACTTGCGTGGTTGCAAGCGAACTGCCCGCAGCTGAAGGCAAGTGCGCTGCTCATGGACGCCGCCATCAAGAATGGCCGCGTGGACGTGCTCGACTTCCTCCACGCACACTATAGCGCTGCCTTCAGCGGCGACACTCAAGTGCTGAGCTGCTCGCTGGCGTTCGCACCGAGGGACAAGTGGCTGGTGGTGGCGGAGTGGCTCGCTCGCCACGACGACGACTACCGCGGCTGCTTCTCGCTGTACGTGCTCGAGCGCGTGATCGAGAGCGGCGACGCAGCAATGTTCGCATTCGTGCACGCGCGTGTCCCCTGTGTGGCTCGGAGTCACCTGATGCATACAGCTGCGAGGACTGGGAACCTGCCCGCGGTGCGTGCACTTCAGTCGGATCTGCGGTCCGCGAGATCGATGGACATCGCCGCTCAGAACGGCCACCTGGAGATCGTGCGGTATCTCCACGACGAGCGTCACGCGGCGTGTAGCACGTTCGCGATGGACAGCGCGGCGCGCAACGGCTTCCTCGCCACTGTGAAGTTCCTGCACGAGCACCGCTCCGAGGGCTGCACGAAGGCGGCGCTGAGCGGTGCCGCGCAGCATGGCCACTTGGCGGTCGTCCAGTTCTTGGTGGAGAACCGACACGAAGGCGATCTCGACGAAGCGCTCAGCCGTGCGCAGGGGAACGACGTGGCGGAGTACCTCCAGCGAGCGCTCAGCTCGAGAGGAGGCGTCATGTTCTCGTGATGATGAGTCGGGAGGTGTGTGTCCTCCGGCAGCCATCTTCGTCCGCGACAATCGCCGACCGACCAGCCACCAAGTTGACGAGCAGCCACGTCGACGACCGAATGAAAGAGAAGTTCGAAGAGCGGAAGGAAGTCGAGCGCTCTCGTGAAGAAGGCGGTGCCGAGCGCGCGCGGCACCACACACACATCTCGGATCGCTCTCGCTGGTGTCGCATTCCGACAAGAAAAATTGCATTCGAGAACGGATTTTCGTTGGTGCCCGACATGCTTTGCGCTTCAACTGGAGTCCAACACCGACCTGCGAAAAGCACCGCCGCCGCGTCTCGCAAGGCAGGAACAATCCAACAGCTCGGAGGTTAGGAAGGAAGTACAGCCAGCTTGCCCTCATTCCTCAATTCGCCTCCAACTGAAGGTACCAACCACAGCTTCCCAACAACACACGACGACAGCGACGATGTCGACAACAACGACGAGGACAACGCGCCACCGACGCAAGCCGACATCGACGCTTCTCCAGTCCGCGCTGCTCTTCCAGCTCGCAATCTCGTTCGTCTCCGCGGCGGAGAACGACACAGCGAGCGACACGGTCGAGTCGATCTTCGACTCCGCACATGGTATCAAGATCGGCGGCAGCATTCTCGCGGTGCTGGCGATCGCCGCCGGCGCGATTATCTGCTTCGCAGGATACAAACTCTTTCGCCCGGCGCTCTTCGCGATCGGCTTCGCGCTCGGCGGCGTGCTCATTGCCATGGCGGCCGAAGAGATTTTCGAAAACAAGTCGTGGGTCGTCACGGCGTCCTGGGTTGCGTTCGTGGTCGGCGGCATCCTAGTCGGCTGCCTCGTGATCTCGCTCTACACCGCGAGCGTCTTCGTGGCCGGCGCGGCGGGAGGCGTGCTGCTCGCGATTATGATCA
>JAASFH010000076.1:0-41065 GCA_023333695.1 Globisporangium yorkense
CGCGCAGTCGATGCGTGGTGAGAGAAGGCGTGTGCGTCCCCGTGGAGTTTCATCAGCGTGCTCAATGTCAAGAAGACGTCTGTGTGTGATACGCTGCTTCTCTGTGCTGGTTGTTTGGTGCCAGTCGTGCGGTTCGCTCTGTCTGTAGTCGCTCGGTGGCGACGACAAGCGAGCAGTTGATGCAGGGGAGGTCCTTCCTGGCCTGAAGCGACTTTGTCGGGCGTGTGGCGAGAATCCTGTGTGCTCGTGGTCTCTCCAGTCACCGGCTGCTTCCAAGCGTGTTCGGGATACACAGACGCGATGACGACTCTCTCGATGTAAAGGAAGTGGGACCGCACTCGCAAGTTCAGACCTGATAATGGCAAATGTGCAGCGCGTGATGGCGTGAAAGGTGGCGTCGCATGCTGGTCGCTGCCGCGCCTCCCTCGCGCTGTCTGGTCGATGGCTTACTTGGCCGGTTGCTGTTGCTGGCGCGATGGCCGGGTGTGCTCTCGTACTGGAGCGCATTCGTGATTTTGAATCCGGTCCGACCGCCTTCCGTTCATCTCCGCGCAGGCAGAGCGGTCAGTGGGTCACGGACTCACTCCGCTCGCGCTAATTCAAAGTCACCATGCATGGAGCCTGTGAGCGTTCGTCGCGTTGCACTTGGAGGGTGTTCACGGGTGTTCACTCTCGGGGTGGTGGTGTGATGAAATGGCCGTTCTCTTGACGAGGAACTCCTCTCGACAGCCGTGGTCGCGGAGTTGACCCGTACTGGACCTTCGGAATCGTTGCAGCCTGCAGAGGCTCCAGACTCGACACTTCGACACTCTCGAGCAGCGGCAGCGCGATGTCTGGGCAGCACTCGCCAGACACACGCGACACACAAACACAACGGGACGTCCTGTATGTGCTCGTTTGTCTCTCTGGCAGGGGTGACAGCTCGGCTGACAGCCTCAGCCGACAGAACAAGCGCACGCACGCGAAGCCTCCAGACACGTAAACCGCTGCTCGAGCGTGATCGCAACACGCCCTCGTGACTCACGGCTCGTGCAAGGCAACTCGTTGAAGCTCAACGGAGCGCATCGCCGACATCGGGAACCCGACACACGCTGGACCGACGGGAAACAGCAGATAGCGATCTTCCAGCTCTGGCTCGCTGCTCGTCGCTCGTGCCTGAAGGCTCTCCAGGTCACCCGTAGAGAGAGCAGAGTGAGTGAGCAGAGAGAGCTCTGCTTCGCCAAGCTCGAAGACTCGTTCATTCTCCTATTTGCTCTGTTCCCCGAACATCAAATCCCAAGCCACCTCGTCGTCCACGATGGTCTCCGTTGTCCAGCTCGCGCTCGCCACCGTCGCTGCCTTCGCCACGGTCTTCTCTGCTCCGGCGGAGGCCTCCTTCAGCGTCGGCTCGTACTTCCGCCCGATCGGCAAGGTCGTGTCCGCGGAGCCCGGGAACTCGGCGCCGTACCGCCGCTCGCCGTGCCCGGGACTCAACACGCTCGCGAACCACGGGTACCTGCCGCGCAACGGGCAGAACATCACCCGCGCCGTGCTCACGGAGGGCATCATGTCGGTGTACAACATCGGCGCGGACCTCGCGGCCGTGCTCGTGAGCCAGGTGCCGGAGACGTTCAACCTGGACTTGCTCAGCACGCACAACTTCATCGAGCACGACGCGTCGCTCGTGCACGCGGACGCGTACTACGGCCGCCCGCCGAATGAGGCGAACCTGCTGCTCGTCGCGGACCTGCTCCAGCGCGCCGACTCGGAGGGCTTCGTCGGCGTCGAAGCCGTGGGCAAGACCCGCAAGGACCGCCTCGCGACGTGCCTCGCGGAGAACCCCGAGTGCTCGTTCACCGCCGCGCAGGCGCGCACGGCGTTCGCGGAGGGTGCGGCGTTCATCGCCGCCATGGGGGCCAAGCGCAACAACGACACGATCAGCGTCGCGCACGCGCTCTCGTTCCTCGTGCTCGAGAAGCTCCCGTACGACTTCAAGAAGTCCGACACACCGGTCTCGCTCGTCGACCTCGCCACCTACTCGGGCAAGATCGCTGCGTACGCTGTGTAGAGTGAGAGGGAACGACTGTGTGTGCTGTGTATGAAGCTTCGCGTTGCTGACCATGGAAGTCGGCGCGCAAGCTGGCAGGAAGCTGAGAGGGTTCTCTTGTGAATCAAATGAGTGAGTGGATGCAACATTGTGACTTCGTCTTCGCCGTCACATCTCAACAATGTTCCAACATTCGTGGTACACGGTCATGGAGCCTTCCGTTCGCTGCGAGATCGAAGCAACCGAAGCAGCGCATGAAGTGTCCAACTCAGAAGCCAACTCAGAAGCCAACATCACGTTCAATTCGAGCACACACACACACTACCTGCACGCACGCGAGTCAGTCCTCGGACCTGCATTGACGCGCACTATGCGTAGTCGTAGTTGCCTCGTCGGCCGCTGTCTCCGCCGCCGGCGATCAGACTCGTCTTCTTGAACTGCACGAGCATGCCGAGCAGGAAGAGCGCAAGCATGCCGCCGAGGTACGCCCACCACACGCTCGGCATGTCGTAGACCCACTCGCCCGTGGCCGCGTCCTGGGTGCCGAACTGCGCCTGCAGGTCCGTGACATCCGGGAAGTTCTTGGCGAAGTAGCCGATGCCCGAGATCGTGAGCACCGCGCCGACGAGGCTCGTGGCGACCACGATCACCGGCTTCTCGAGCTTGAACGCGAGCAGCCCGCAGATGAGGCCGAGCGCGACGGCGAGCACGATGAGCGCCGTGTTCGGGTCGTCTGGGAAGATGCGGTAGCCCACCGACGTGTTGATCGTGACCGCGAGCAGCACGCCGCCCGCCGCGCCGACGATGAAGATGCCCGTGTTGTAGATCGTGAGCACGAGCGAGCCGACGATGAGTCCGCCGACAGCGAGCGCGATCCACCACGCTGTGTCCTCGTACGACTTGCCGTCGAACACGAAGCCCGCGGCGCTCGCGCACAGGAAGCCGCCGACGAGGAAGCCGCAGAGGAACATGGTCGGCCGCATGAGCCGGAAGCCGAAGAAGCAAACCGCGAGCCCAGCGCCGATCGAGAGCGCAGCCGAGACGCTCGGCCCGAGGCGGAGGTCGCCCGAGGACGCGTCCAGCACCGCGTTGCCGCCGTCCGTGATCGCGCCGCGCAGCGCGTCGGTCGCGTTCGCGGTGGCGTTCGCGGAGGACTCCGCGAAGGAGAACGACTGCGCGGACGCGGCGGTCGCGAACAGTAGGAGTTGGCAGGCGACGGTCATCGCGGCAGTCGCGACGCTCGAAGACGACCGCATGACGGAGGAGGAAGAAGCGCTTCGAGGTGGTGAGGTGCTCGCCAGGCGGTAGATCGGGAAGTGAGGAGAAGCGAGGGCGGTGCATCGAGGGCTCTCCTTGGATCCAGCCGGTCTCGTCCCACCTCTGCGTCTGTGCGACCAGCTGCTGCTGGTCTTGCAGCCACTCAGTGAGCGGAGATCGCGGAGAAGACGGCGACGACGGTGGTCATCCATCACATGCAGCAGCTCTCGTACTTGATCTTGGGTTTGCAAGAGCGACCTTCACCACTAACTCGCACGTGCGCCTGTATGCGGATGACAGGGGCTTAATGAGGGTGGAGCAGATCATCTCAGGACTCGGATCATTGGCTCCACAGGGCGGGACAACACTTGGACACTCAAGCGTGTTCATTCATTCACTGGATACTGGGGCTCGTTCACTACCTCGTAGGTGTGTGTGCGTGGCTGTACACCGATGGCGCGAGGGGCTCAGGCGCCGAGCACGGAGCAGCCGGCGACGCAGTACTCGGCCTCGCGCGCGCTCTCGGTCTGGCACGTGGCGGCGAAGCTCGCGTCCATCGCCATGCTGAGCGCTTCCTCGCAGTCGGCGCTGCGTGCGGCCTTCTGCTCCGCACACTTGCTCTCGCAGGCGCCGCGCAGGCTCAGCCCCGCAGTAAGAGTGGCGCCATCAGCGGCGGTGCTGGTCGCGATCTGGCTCGCGAGCGCCAGTAGCAGCGCGACGGCCGCCAGAACGCGCATGGCTGCAGGTAGTATCTTAGAGTAGTGTGGGGAGCTGGCAGATGACTTGGCTCGACGGCACAAGTGGCGCGGGAGGAGGCGGCGGGGGAACACGTGCACGCACGAGCGCGTCGTCTGTAGCAGCAGCACCGAGTCTGGAGAGCTGACTATCTGCAGGTGACAGATGGGCAGGAACATCCGTAGATATAGATTTTTCAAGTGAAATAATGCAACGAGGATAACATGAGAGAGCGAAAACCAAGGGAATCAGATAGTCAGAATATGTGGTGTGGGCTAGCCTATGTGCATCTCGAGCAATGGCTGCATCGAGCTTTCCACGACAGGCAACTTCGATCACAGTCATCATCGACACCACAGGGAACAGCGTGAACGGATATCGTGTAGTGAAGGGAGTGACGCTCCGCAGCGACGCGTTCGCGATGCAGCCATACAAAAACCACACGCGGCGCCGACGCTGACGCGCTGGCTGGCACCTTCGATCGCTGCGAGGAGCTCGGCTACAACGTCACTCGCGACCACCTTAGAATCGCGTTCGACGAAGAAGTCAGTGACAACGACGGTAGTAGTGAGGAATCTACGACAGCTGAAGCTTTTGTGAGGAACAGCACCAGCCCAAGCATCGGCACCACATCCACCAGCTAGATCAGCCTGCCGATACTCAACCTGCTGTAACCTAGATTGGCATATGCGTGCTGCCATCCACCGCTGTGGTTTCTGCAGCGCATACGAACCGTGTTCTCTAGTTCTCTTGAACCGATCGATGGTCAAGAACGAGGATCGATGGTTGCCGAGTTTGGTGCTGTGCTATGTAGCCATTCTGGCGTTTCGAAAAAGTTTTTAACCCTTTATAACACTGCATTTTTGCATATAGTCCATTATTCAGCGAGACACTGTACATCTTCGCTTCCTCCGCCACTCTTAGAAACGTGTCATCCCTCCCGAATTCCTACTCTCTCCAAGTCATTTCGCAGATCTCGCCCCGCCGCTCACACCTCACCATCTTTCCCACATCATTCGCACTCAGATAGATAGAACGAAGCACGAAGCATGGCGACCACGTCGACGGTGTCGTCCTCGCCGAAGGCGCAGCAGCAGCAGCAGCAGCTGCGCGTCGTGCTCCAGCGCCGCGCGCTGCGCGTGTGGGCGGCCAAGAGCGCGCAGGAGCAGCGCGCGCTCGCAGCCGAAGTGCAGCAGCTCTTCTCGTCGCCCACCGCGCTCGCGAGCGCCAGCGGCGCCGTGACGCGCCGCCCGGGCGTCGAGGAAGTGCGCGGCTGCCTGCTGGCGAGCGCGTGCGCGCAGCTGCCGCCGGCGTGCGCGCCGCTGCGCGGGGAGATCTGGCAGGTGCTGCTGAACGTGTACAAGCGCAACCAGCACGGCGCGGCGGCACAGGAGTTCGACCGCATGATCCTGCGCCTCGGGAAGCTGCCGCGCGACCCGCTGCTCGTAGCCGAGTGCGCGCAGGTGAGCGCGCTGCTGAACGCCGCCGCGCAGGACGAGGACGCGCGCGCGCGCACGCAGAAGGAGCTCGAGATCCTGCTCGTGTGGTTCCTCACGACCAAGTCGGTCGAGTACTCGAGCGGCATGGCGCGCGTCGTCGCGCCGTTCTTCCTGCTCAACTTGTCGCTGCCGACAATCTACGACTGCTTCTACCAGTACTGCGCGAACTACCTGCCGCGCTTCATCAACTCGGAGACAAAGAGCGAGGAGGAGGAGGAGGAGAAGGACGCCGCCGCCGCAGCAGAAGGCGGCGAGAGCGAGGAGAAGACGAGCAGCGCGGCGGCCACGGCGACGGAGAAAGAGCGCCAGGTGCTCGTGGAGCAGCTGCTGAGCTACCACGACCCGCCGCTCGCGCACTTCCTGGCGCAGTGGTGCAGCAACGACTGGAGCGCGCCCGGCCATGTGATCCCGTCGAGCTTCTTCCTGGGGGAGCTGTACCAGACGATCTCGCCGCACGCGTACACGTTCGTGATGGACCAGATCCTGCTTACAGGCGACACGCTCTTCAGCGTCTTCGTGCTGCTCGCAGCGCTGATCCACCAGCGCGACGTGCTGCTGGCGTGCGCGTCCGCGGCGGACGTGAAAGCGGCGCTCGCGATCGCGGTCACGACTGCGTTCGAGGACGCGGTGAACGTGCAGTTCCTGTGCCTCTTGGCGTCTCGGGTGCGCAGCCGCACGCCCAAGAGCTACAAGTGTCTGCTGCGCGATGGCGGCGTGGAGAGCCCGAGTCCGTCTCGGCTCGCGACGGACATCGCGTTCGGCCTCCCGAGTTCGACGGCGAAAGCGCCGCTGTCGAACAACAGCGAGAAGCGCGAGGTCGTCGACATGACGCAGTGGGTGAAGAAGGAGTCGCGCTCGATCGCCGGCAAGATCTTCTGGTACCACACGCAGACGGGGAAGACGCAGTGGGAGCACCCGGCGGAGAAGCATGACCCAGCGCCCGCGCTGTTCGCGCTCCCGATCAGCGTCGACGAAGTGGGCGGACAGGTGATGGGCGAGAAGGCGAGCGAGAGCGCGAGTGGGCTCCACTTCTTCGTCGTCGACTGCCGCGGGCTGCGGAGCTCGGAGGACCTCAAGAGCGGCCGCATCCCGGCGGCATACACGCTCGACCCGTCCGTCTTCGACTCGCCGGACCTGATCGCGAAGAACATGGAGGCGCTGAACCCGCTCAAGTCGCAGACGCACATCGTGCTCGTCGGCCACGGCGTGGGGGTTCCACCGGAGCTCGCGACCACCGAAGAACTGAAGACAAGCATCCGTGACGCTGTCCGCCACGACGCGGACGCGATCAACCGCGCGGCGCTGTTCTTCCAGAAGCGCGGCTTCCGCTTCGTGAGCTGCCTGGACGGCGGGTACGCGTCGTGGCACGCGTTCATGCGCGACAACGCCGCGTGTTCGCCGCAGGAGCTGCTGAACCACGTGGAGAGCGAGTGCCACTACTGCCGATACGACACGATCCTGCGGACCGGCGAAGACCCGGCGAAGAAGAAGGCGGCGCAGCAGAAGATCTTCAGGCGGAAGAAGAGCGCGATGCCGACGACGACAGACCTGCCCGTGAACGGCGGCGAGGGCGACGCGAGCATCATCTCGACGAGCAGTCTGAACAACAACCGGCCAAGCAGCGCGAGCAGCATCGGCTCGGGCGGCAACCGCATGTCGCTGACGCTGTCGCGGAACTCGATCTCGAGCATGCGCACGAAGCTCGCAGATGTGAAGATCCCCAAGCTGCAGTGGGGGCGGCGGTCGTCGGCGACGTCGTCGGTCGCGTCGAACAGCAACAACCACCATGACAGCGGCTCGTCGTCCGAGACCGCGACGGTGGACGACGGCGGCAGCGACCGCGGGTCGGTCGCCACGGACGACCTGGAAGAGAAGCCGGACGAGCCGGACGACAGCTTGGAGGCGCTGCAGGCGAAGCTGGAGGCGCAGGTGTCTCCTGGCAAGCACGAGAAGGAGTTCGTCGGCGTATTTACGATAGACTATAGCGACGAGGAGGAGGAGGAGGAGGCGGATGTCGTTGTCGGTGTGACGATGGCGGCAGCAGCAGCAGCGGCGGCGGCGGCGGCTCCTACCGCGTCGGCGTGACTGCAAGCGAACGCGAGCAGTGCGCCAGCGTGTTCGTCCCCCAACTCCGCTGTTTCGTGAGTCGTAAAGCGTTGAACAAGTTTGGTACTACGTACATCGATCCAGGCACGACGCCCGAGGCCGAGTGACACACACACACACACACACACACACACACACACGCACTCACACTGCAAGCACCTCACTTGGGTTCCCTGGCGCCCTCCTTGATCCAAAAGAGGCGGTGCTGCTCCAGCAGCCGGCGCTCTACCTCTTCCTCCGGCGGCGACTCGTGGTTCTCGTCTGCCCACCACAGCACCACAACCAGAGTCAGCACCACCCACCCACCAGACTCACAGCGCGAGCGGACGCACCTCGATTCGCGCTCAGACGATCGGAGATGCTCGACGACCGCGACGAGAAGTGTGGACTCGGACACGACTGGTTCCCAGCTGCTGCTGCTCTCGCCACTACTTCGCCACGCTGCGGCTCCAGCGTCTCCATCCCAGTGTCACTCGGTCGCCGAGGGCTCGAGCTCTGCGAACTCGACGACGGGCTCGGGGACTCGCTGCTGTGGTGCGGGAGCGCGTACTCGCTCCTATCAGCGAAGTCTGCGAGCGGATAGTGGAAGCTACAGTAGCGCGGATGGTCGCAGTGTGCGAGAGCGTAGGCGGCCGTCAGTGGTCGGTCCTCTGCCGAACTCCCCTCGGCGGGAACGCTCGGGCTCGAAGAGTACGGGTCGACGCTATGCGTGGTTGCCGCTCCGCCCCCGCACTCGCCGGTGGCCTGCTGTCGTCGCTCGCCCCTCGGTCGCTTTGCGCGCCTCAAGCAATCTGGCCGCAAGTACCGCGTCCGCTCCTTCAGCCTGTGCATGTCCTTGAGCACCTCGCAAAGCTCCGAGCGCAGCTCGTCCACCTCGTCCTGCAGCCGCTTCGCCTCGTCGTCCTGCGCGTCCTGGAAGGCGCTCATCTGCCGCGACAGCAGGCGCTCGATCCCGCTGCGGCTTGTACCGCTCTCCTGCAGCAGGAACTGCTTGAGCATCCCCATCTCGTTGCGCAGGTCGTCCGCGAACGCCTTCACACGCTGAGCCGACGCGCTCTGCTCCTCCTCTGCTGCTGACTGCGCCTGCTTCTCTTCACCGCCGTCGCCACGGTGACTACTGAACTGGCGGCAGTACCTCAGCTCCTGCTTGAGCTGGTCGATCTCCTGGCGGTTGTGCTGCACCGCGTCGAGCGTCGACTCGTTGCTCCAGCTATCCACCTGCTCGTGCTCGGCGTCCTCGAGCTTGAGCAGCAACTCGTTCATCTCGCGACTGCACGCGTCGCGGAAGGACTGCAGCTGCGCGGTCGTGACGTTTCCGCCGGCCGGGAGCGCGCCCACCTGCGCCGAGCAGCGCGCGATGCGGCGCAGCGCCTCCTGCACGAGCGCCACGTTGCTGCGCGCGCAGTCGCGGTACTCGTGCTGCAGCGCGCGCAGGTCGCTCTCCACCTGCTGCAGCGCGGCCGCGCTGATGCCGTCCGGGGGAGGGCTCGTCTCTGCCTGCCGCAGCGCCACGCTGCGCTTTAGCAGCTCGATGTCGGCGCCCAGCTGCAGGTTCTTCGCGCCGAGGCCCTCGATGCGCGCGAGCATCTCCTCTCGCGGCGCGGTCATGTGGCTCTCCGGCTCGTCTAGAGGACATGCAAGAGGCGTAAGTCCATGCTCCTCAGCCACCCATTCTGCCGTCATAACCCGTGTTTCGCCCACCGGTCTCCTGCTCCATGCGCGTGCGCTTCGTGGTGCTGCAGCAGCTCGCGGGCGGCGACGGCGGCGGGTCCCCCTCGTGCGGTGGCTGCGCCGCTTCTGGTGCGGGGGTAGCGCGCGTGCGGTGAGACGCGCGACTCCCCATGCTGCGCTGGCGATCGGCCGTGGACAGAGAGGGAAGAAGCGCAGATAGAGAGGGTGGTGGGCCAATGCGACGGCCACACGGGTCGGTTGATCGACAGATGCTCAGTGTGTGATGACATGTTCCTTCTCGTTACGACCTCATTCTCAGAAGTGGCAATGTGTAATGTATGCTTTATATTTATATACAAGAGTCGAACGTGGAGATGAGACCGTACCCCACTTTCTTCACGCTCGAGCGACAACAGCAAAAGTGCACCGCCAATCAATCTCGCCGCCCCCAGCAGCAGTAGCAGCAGCAGCGATGGTCCGCAAGAAGCGCCGCGCGCTGCTCAAGGACGCGCCCGCCGCCACCAGCACCACCAGCAACAACACCACCGCTGGTACCAGCAACAGCAACAGCAGCAGCAGCGTGCAGCCGGCGCGCGTGGCGCTCGAGCGCGTGCTGCTTCAGCCGCCGGTGGACGAGCAGCTGCCGTTCGTGCTCGGCACCGCGGATGCCCCCAGCGCGCCGCCGCTGCACTCGCTGAGCGAGTGGCTCGCGCACCTCAGCGGCGCTACGAGCCTCTTCGAGCAGCTGCGCGTGCTGCAGCTCTTCCGCTCGAAGCTGGCGAAGGCGGAGGCGCTGCCCGCGGCGTTCGTGGCCGCCGCCTGGCGCCTGCTCTTCCGCGTATACGTGGCGCCGTCCGCCGACGCGCTGCGCAAGAACGTGTTCCTGGTACTCGACGCGCTCGCGCGCAGCGACGCAGCGGAAGTCGTCGGCGGCGCGCTGCAGCAAGCGGCGGCTGACGAGCTGCGCTTCTTCCTCGACCGCCTCTGCCAAGAGCACACGGCGCCGGAGACCCCCGAGCAGAGCGTGCACGCGCTCGACCTGCTGCTGCTCGTCGCCGAGTTCCCGTTTCTCGCGCGCGTTCTGGTGACTGACGGTGCGGACGCCGACGCGCCGCAGGACGTGTACCTGCTGCGCTTCGTCAGGTTCTGCGCCGACCAACTCGCGTTTCTCGCCGAGCCGATCGTGGACTACAGCATCTCGTCGTCAGCCGGTGTCAGCGGCAGCAGCACGGCGTCCACGAATGTGGTGCTGCTTGCGTCGGAGCGCTGCGGCCACGCGCTCAAGAACAGCATCCTGCTCTGCACGATGAAGGAGTTTCTGTACGCGCGCCTGCACAAGATCGAGGCGCGCCACGGCGCTGCGGGCTTGGACCACGCCACGCGCGACTTCCTGCGCATCCTCGGCCACTGCGTGCTGATCCTGCAGACGTCCGTAGCGCACAAGGATTTGCTCACGCAGGCGGGGCTCGCGTACTGCCTCGTGCTGCGGCTGCTGCTCCAGGCTCCCGCCGCGGCGCAGGCGGCGCAGGTCACGAGTCTCATGCTGCGCGCGATGTACCCGGAGAAGACGCTGCTGGCGCCCTCCGCTGCGATCGCGAGCCCGCTGCTGCGCATTCACCTCGACTCGGACATGGCTTCGTTCGGCGAGTTCTCGCGGCTCGCGGTGTACCGCGGCATGCTCAGCGGCTTGTCGGACGACGAGCTCGTCGCGCCGTTCGCTGCGTCCGCGAGCGATCGCCGGAGCGTGCTGGAGGTGCTGTTCACGAGCGTGCAGGAGTTCTGCCAAGAGGAGGCGCTCAACACGCGCTTGTACGCGTTCCAGGTGCTCGAGACGATCCTGCGGCGCGCGGTCGCGATCTCGCAGCGCCAGCACAAGAAGCAGGAGAGGTCGTCCCCGACCGGCGGTGAGCAGCTGAACACTGCGGCGGCGTCACCCATCTCGCCGCAGACACTTGTGGCGCTGACGGCGCAGATCCTGCTCAACTGGGAGCACCCGTCGAAGCGCGTGAACCAGTTCATGGCGCAGATGTTCGTGCACGTCGTGAGCTACTTTGCGCTCTCGGCGGACTTTGAGAGCTGGAAGCGCGACATCGTGCGCCGGCTGGTTGAGCACCCGCAGCACAGTCGCGCCAAGTACGGCGCGCTCGCGATTCTGCTGCCAGAGTATGGCGCGCGGGAGCTGCTGCGAGAGCACCCGTCGCTGCTCGAGTCCGTGCTGCTCGCGGTCGGCCACATGGACGTGTCTGCGGCAGCCGCCGGTCTGTTCGCGCAGATCCTGGACGACTTGCACGCCCAGGGCAGCGCGAAGAACAAGAAGAGCAAGAAAGGCGAGAGCGGCCACGAGGCAGCGGCGGTGCACGAGTGGCGGCTGCTGTGGATCGACAATGTGGTGCGCGTGCTGCTGTCGAAGCAAGCGAGCATGCGCTCGCAGGTCGCGATGTACGTGATCCCGCTGCTGGTGAAGAAAGACCCGGACTGCGTGCCGCTGCTCGTCGAGAAGCTGCGTGCTGCGGCCGGCAACGGCAGCGCAGCGAACAACAAGAAGACGAAGCAACAGCAGCAGACTCCCGCAGCCGCTGCGGATGCAGACACGTGTCTGTGGGCGATCATCGAGATCCTGAAGCTCGCGCGCAAGCGGTTGTCTCCAGAGAAGCTGCTTGGCTTGTCGGCGGCGGAGATCGAGGACGGGCTCTCGCATGCCAAGGCGGAGACCCGCAGCGCGGCGTTCGACGCGATCTGCGCCTCGCTCAAGTCCACGACGATGCCGAGCGCGCACGAGCTCGAGTTGATCCAGAAGTACCTGGCGCTGCACGGGAAGGAGATCTCGCCGACGTCGCGCCTGAACGTGATGATCGGTCTCAAGAACGTCTTCCTTCGTGTGAAGGCGAACCTGCACGCCAGTTCGAGGGCGGCTCCTGCTGCGGGTGTCGACGTGCAGAGGAAGCAGCGCGAGGACGTGGAGCTCGCGCAGGCGTTCAAGCGCTGGGTGGAGCTCTTCATCGTCACGTCGATCTACTCGGGAGCGATCCCGCAGCGTCAGATCCTGGGCTTGAACGTGCTCCAGCTGTACGTGCAGGTGTTCGGCTTGCGTGACGAGCACGACGAGGCGGAGGCTTCGTCGCTGCTGCTGACGCCGCACATGGTCACGACGCTGCTCAACATGCTCGCGAGCGCCTGGGACGTCATCCGGTCGCTCGCGTACAGCATTCTGGATCTCTACCCGGACGAACTGCCTGGCTTCACCTCGGCGAAGGAGCTCACGCTGCTGCTCAAGTGGTCGATGGCGCTCTGCGTGAGCGCGCGGCAACGCGAGAGCGACGCCGGCGGACTCTTCATGCGCCTGCTGTTCAAGAAGAGCGCCGCCATCGTGCAGCACGGCATCGAGTTCCAAACGTCGGCATCGTCTGCCGCGAAGCAGAGCGCCGCGATGCAGTCGCCCCAGGCAGCGTTCGTTCTCAAGCTCGCGGATGTGATCCTGACGCGGCTCAGCGACGCCGCTTCCGGCGACAAGGTGCGCAGAGGCGAGCTGCCGCTCGTCCACGGGCTCCTCCTGTCGCTGCGCTACATTGTCGAGATCGTCGACTTCGAGGCGCTGATCCAGTCGAGCGAGGCGGTGAGCGAGTGGCGCGTCGCAATGGACCATGTCTTCCAGTGTATCCGCCAGGCAATGCGGTACTCGCTGTTCGTGGTCGGGGATGCGACTGCGGGCGTCGGCGACGAAGAGCTCTCGGAGGCGTTCTCGAGCGCCGTGGTGGTGGGCGAAGTCAACTCGCTCCCAAAGACCGACGCGATCCCGCTGCGCGTCGACTGCCGCGGCCACCTGATCCTCGAGGACGGAGAGATCGGCGACGACGAGAACGACACGGAGCAGCGCGCAGTGGTCGGAAGCTGGCTTGCAGCGCGCGAGTGCGGCTCGATTCTGGACGTGCTGATGCGCCGCGTGCCGGCGCCGCGCTTGGACAGCACGCAGCCCGTGTTCTTCACGACCGAGACGGCGAAGCAGGGCGGCGAGATGCTGCTGAACTCGCTCTTTGAGCTCAAGCACAAGGGTGCGGTGGCGACCGCGTACCAGGCGTTTGAAGGCGTGTGTCGCTCGTTCCTCGCAAACGGCGAGAAGAACGCGGCCATCGGTAGCCTCCCGCAGATGTGGGCGGACCGCCTGCTGGACCGCCTCGAGCGCTCGGAGCAACACTTCATCCTGCGCCGCAGCTCCGGGTTCGCGTTCAGCTTCGTGGCGATTCTGCGCTCGGAACCGCGCAACTCGGCCGCCGTGATCCTGCCGAAGGTCATGGCGAACTTGCTCCGCCTTGCGGGTCTGGACACGGACGCGCTCTCCGCCGCCGGCTCCCAGCAGCAGCAGCAGCAGCAGCAGCATCTGCTCTGGCGCTCGCGCGTCCACGCACTCAACATCCTCAAGCTAATCTGCCAGGACGCGATCCTCGCGGACGACGTCTCGGTGTACGTGGCCGAGATGCTCGAACTCGCGGTGTTTGGCTTCGACTGCAGCTCGTGGGCCGTGCGCAACTCGTCGATGATGCTGTTCGCGGCGACGACGCAGCGCGCGCTCGGCGACAAGCGGATCGCGGACGGCGCGTCGAACGTCAAGGTAGCAAGCGTGGACGTGTTCTCGCGCTTCCAGCAGCTCAACGGCTTCATCTACCGCGAGCTCGTCAAGTGTACGGCGCAGGCATCCGCCACGACGCCGCCGCCTGGCTTGTATCCGATTCTGATGTTCATGAGCCGCCTGAAGCCCGGCGACGACGACGCGAGCGACGCGACTCCGTCGGCGGAGCACCAGCCGCTTGCCGCCTTCGTGCCACTCGTGCGGAAGTGCGCGGCGCAGCCGACGATGGCGATCCGCCAAATGGCCGCGAAGGTGCTCGCGACGATCACGAGGGACGAGGATGCAGTCGCGCTTTTGCAGGAGCTGACGGCGCAGCTGCCGAACGGCGTGCGCTCCGCTTCTGCTACTGCTGGTGGCGCGGTGGAGCAGCCGCGCATGACGAGCAACGTCGTGCACGGTGTGCTGCTGCAGATCCAGCACCTCGTCGCCAAGTACCTCGACGTGGAGAGTGCTGCACAGGTGTCTGGCGACGACCGCCGGTCGCAAGCCGTGCGGCAGATCGTGCACCACGTCGCATCGGACCTGTTCGTGTCCAAGATGTGGCTCTGGACAAGCGAGCAGCTCGCCAGCGGCGTCCTCCGCGCGGCGTTCCTCGACATCGTGGACTCGTTTGTCGCGTTCTGCTATGCTAAGGGAGCGTCAGTGCTCACGGATGACGTGGAGCGTATCCTCGGCGTGATCCAGACGCAGTGCGCGAAGGACCTGCAGGAGCGGTGTCCTAGCGAGCTCCAGGTGGCGTCGGCGCCTTCGCAGCGAGCGGCTGTGCCGTCAGCGCCTGGGCAGTACGTGGCGGACCGAGCGCTCGTGTCGATCTTCTTCAGCGTGTGGAAGTTCCGCAAGGTGCAGTGGCTGCGCAAGACCGAGAACGCGCCGGGCGGCGTGCTCCCGCTCGTGGAGCACATGCTGCAGAGCTTCGTGCTGGAAGTCCGCAAGAAGGCGACCAAGCAGCTTGCGAACGCGATCCGTGGCGACGCGCACTTCGCGCTCAAGCTCTCGGACAAGGCGTACGAGTCGCTGCGCACGGTGCTCGCCGAACAGCTGCTGGTCGAGACGCACCCGAAGGTCAAGGCGCGCCAGCTCGCGCTGCTGGTGCACTGCCAGACCGCGCACGACGCGCCTCTCCCGAGCACCATGAGAGACGCGGTGCAAGCTGAGCTGCTAGAGATCTTGGAGCAGTCGGCGGACGCCGAGGTGCTCGCCCCCGCGCTGGAGCTACTCGCTCTCACGGTGCACCAGGACAAGTACGCAAGCGAAGGCGCATGCACGCAGCTCAAGCAGGAGATCGTGGCGCGCTCGTCGGAGCTGCAGTCGCTCGCGCTGCGTCACGCGGCGGCGCGCGCGCTTGGCCACAGCGGCTTCTTGGTGCTGCCGACCGACACAGAGTGGAAGACTGAGGTCGCGGTGGACAGCTGGCTCAGCGCGCTGAAGCTGCTGCAGGACGACGACGTGTCCACACGTGCGTTGGTGCGCGACGCTGTGCAGATCGCCCTCGCACCGAGCAGCAGCGCTCCGCCTCGCGCGACGTCCGACACGCGTGTGCTCCCGCAAGCGATCGCGTACGTTGTCGAGCACTTTGTGCACACTGCGTACGGCGCGGCGGCGGTGTCGAGGACGTTCCTGGCGCTGGTCGACGCCCCATCCATCCTCAAGGAGTACACGAGCGACGCTGGCGCGCGAGGACAGGACTGGGGCGACCTGTGCGACCGCATCTTCGAAGCCGAGAGCAGCAACTTCTTCGCGGAGCCGGACTTGGCCGCGCAGCTCTTCGTCTACCACCTCTTCGCGTCCGAGGCGGCAGCCGCGCTGCAGCAGCGTCCGCGTTCGAACTCGTCGGGGCTCTTCGGCTTTGGCGGCTCGTCGGCTGCGAGCTCGACGGCGGCGTCGATCGTGGCGAGCGAGGCGCTCGCAGGTCTGCGCAGGCAGGTGCTCGAGCGCGTCGAGGATGCGCTCACGCAGCTCAGCGCCGAGGACGCACGCGAGCAGTGGATCGGCGGCATCACGTACTACTCGAGCGTGTTCGCGTCGCTGCTGAGTCTGCTGACGGCGGGGGCAGCGGTCGTGAGGCTCAGGAAGCACCTGAATGGCGCGGCGGAGAAGAAGTCGGTCGTGCACATCGCGAGTCTCGCGCGACTTTGTGTCGAGCGCTTCGAGTCGCTCCACCCGCTGCTCAAGACGGCGCTGGAGCTGCTAAGCAGCGCCGCGATGCCGCCAGCCGCTTCGTCTTCCTCGTCGGCATCGATGACGACTTCACGCGAACTGGGAGCAGGCGGCGACACGAGCATCGCGAGCCTGCTGTACCTGACGCCGTACTGGAAGGCGCTGAGTTGCTAGTGATCCTCGCCAGTATCGAAGATCCGAGGAGCAGGGGCTCATGATGCTGGATGATGTGTCGTGCGTATCGGATAGACTTTTTCGGATCCTGATGGATGTCAATGGCGTGTCAGTGGCGCTCCCAGACGTGCGTACTTGACCACTCGAACTCAATGCCTCGGTTTCTTGTCCACTCTTGCGCGTTCTTGTCGATTATCTGCACCCATCGAGTCGCGTTCGCGCAGCACACTGACAGCAGCGCACGCACCAACCTCCATCTTGAAGATATCGAGGTGTCTCGCTCTGGAGGAAGCGGCTCGTTGACGAATGGCGAAGGGTTGGCGAGGACAACGACGTGCTGACGGCGATGCCGACAATCTTCCGTCACAGCCAAGGCACGGTGGCCATCTACTGGCAGCGAAGTTGCTGCATCCCCGCGTCCAGGAGCGCGGCGCTTGGCGCTCCGTGTACAAAACCTTTACACTCCAAAAGTATACAAATTTCAAGACTAACCAGTTCCTTACCAAAATCAAGTTCAACTGTCCAGATCTCTCTGAGGCTCGATGGGGTCTGTGCGCACGACCGCGCCGCGCCGCGAGGAGGACGCCGCGTCCGCCGCCGGCGCCGGCAACAAGAAGAAGCGCAAGCGCACTGTCGCCGCCACCGCCGCCAAGGCGCGCGCGCGCGCTCCACCCGCGAGTCTACCGGGCGGCAGCGCGTCCTCCTCTCCAACGGGCGATGACGCAGTGGACTCTGGCGCGCGGCGGCAGCTCGCGGCGCTCACCAAGTGGCAGCTCTGCACGCAGCAGAGTGCGTGTTGCGCTCTCGTTGGCAGAAGAGGCAGCATATGGCGCGGAACACACTGACACTGTTGCTGTCGCGGCCGCCTGTGCAGATCTGTCGGAGATCCGCGCCGAGTGCATGAAGGGTGCGTGCGGACGGGAAGACTGGGGTGCGAAGCAACGAGCTCCTGCTAACTGTGGCTGCTATGTGTGTGTGTACCAACCGATGGTGTGGGAGGAGCAGTGCGTCGCGAACTCGAGAAGGTGGAGCAGGCGGCAGATACGGCGGTGGGGCAGGTGCAGGACGAAGCAGCGGACGCCCGCGAGGCCCGGCAGCAGGCCGAGACGCAGGCCAAGGCCGCCGTCTCGTACGTGGAGGCGATCCAGCGCGACGTGGAGAAGGCGACGGGCGCGGTGCAGACAGAGCTCCAGACTGTGAAGAAGAAGGTGCGCGGGCTCGACCAGAGTCTGCAGGCGCTGAGCACGCAGAGCATCGACGAGGACTTTCTCATGACACAGCTCGCGGAGCTCCAGGAGCGCTCGGAGAGCGAGCTCACCAGGCGCAAGGAGGAATACGCCGCGCAGTTCCAGGACCAGCAGCAGGCGCTCGACGCGCTCAAGACCCAACTGCAGCAAGTGGCAGCAGCGAACCGCCAGGAGCGAGTCAACGCCAACAGCGTGGTGGCGGTTCTGGAAGCGCAAGTGACGGCGCTCACGAACCGCGTGCACGAGCTGGAGCGTGAGCGGCAGGCCGCGGAAAGCAGCCACGCCCAGCTCAAGACGGAGCTCGAAGAAGTAACCCGCCGGCTGGATCGGAAGCAGGAAGAAGAGGAGCACCGGCTGGAGCGGAAGCTGGTCGACATGCTCAAACAGCGCCATCAACAACAGGATCCTCTGCCTCCCCAACAGCAACATCACCATCAACAGCAGCAGCAGCAACAGCAGCAGCAGCAGCAACAGCAGCAGCAGCATCCCCGTTATCTTCCCCACAACCAGTACCCTGAAGAGC
This sequence comes from Globisporangium yorkense, assembly GCA_023333695.1. NCBI lineage: Eukaryota > Oomycota > Peronosporomycetes > Pythiales > Pythiaceae > Globisporangium > Globisporangium yorkense. The sequence continues at coordinate 18,020 of JAASFH010000076.1, forward strand.
ATCCCGCGACCGTAGAGAAGCTCCATCGCCTCGGTCGCGATGTGCACCTAATCGGCGAGGACCTACACCGCTTGACGAAACACGTCGAAGTGCGCAATGGCGATCTGCACATGGCGCTCACCAAGAAGCTTGGAGATCTCGCATCCGAGGTGTTCAACGCGCTCGAGTTCGACGCGCACCGTCACACGAACGAGCACAAGCGCCTCCACGACATGGTCGAGTCGTCCCTTCGGGATCTCTGTGACCTTCGCGAGAGCGTGGATCGACGCATTCGAGACCTGATGAGCCTCTCAATTCAAGATCTTCGCGACGATATGAAGCGGATGGAGGAGGACCTGCGCCGCATGGCGGCGGAGCGGCGGTCTCGGTCCAGATCGCCTCCTTGTCGGCTGTCGAGCGACACCTACTCGGCTCGGGACCGGGCGTACGAGTCTCGCCGAAGCACCAGCTCGTTCAACAATGCCCAGTCAACTGGCTCCGCGCCTGTTCCGAGCTACGTCGGTCCCACCCTCCCGCAGCGTTCTCGCAGTCGAAGCCGGAGCCGGAGCAACCCGAGAACTCGCGACCAACGCATCACAGCAGACCGTTCGCAGCCTCGTGAAGACCGTCGTTCGGAGCCGTCGATGCCGAGCGAGCCAGCTGTCGTGGCGATCAACAACAGTCGCGGATCGTCTCCTGAGCCAGATCGACCACCGCGTCACATGGAGACCACGCAAGCGCCTGACGTAGTCGAGCCATCACAGTCGGATGCCCAAGTGACAGCAGCAGTGCATGCCGAGCGAGTTGTCCAGGCTGAACCGCAAAGACGAAGAGAGGAAGACGAGGCACGACCAGCATCCGCACAAGCTCATCAGCTGCCTCCAGCTCCGTTTTCCCGATCCAAGAGACCTCGCGTCTCCCACGAAGTGATCGTGATCGAAGACGACGAGAGCATCGACGACCCGTTCGTTCCGCCCAACAGAGCCCCGCCTGACGTGGTCGTTGAAGACGAGGACACGCGGCCGAGGACGATCGTGATTCACGAAAGCGCGGACTCTGCAAGCGACGAGGAGATGCCAGACAGCTCATCGCCGGATCGGCTGCGAACGCTGTCAGACATCCACCTCGGCTCACTGCTGTACTTTTGCTACGGAGGAGCTCCCGATCTCGACGTGGAGTGGACGCCGTTCTTCTCAAGTCTCGGCGCGAGCGACTGCATCGAGATGTCACGAGCGGCCAACTTCCTGCGACAGTACCCTGGACTGCACTCGTTCCCGATCCACCTCGCGCAGTTCATCGTCCAAGCCATCGTGGTGGAAGCACCGGGCAGCGGCGCGCAAGGACTCGGTCTGAGTGACGACAACCGGGTTATCACTACTGTGAGTCCCGAGTTGGTGCGAGTCGAGTACCACAAGGTGCTGGACAAGATCCGACTCGCGTGGGCAGAGCTGCTGACTTCGAAGCTGAGGAAGCTGAGCGAGCTGAGTCCCCAGACCGCCGACAGCGTGCAGTTCTCAGTCAATCCCGCACTGGCTACGTCGAACGACAGAGCTGTCGTAGTCGCTGGCAACGAAGATCACTTGAAGCTTGCAGCCACGCACAGTGCGTGGCGGCGCTGGCAGTCCGAGTCGCTGTGGCGGCTGGTGCGCCAGCACCGCTTCGGCGCGAACATCCCTGCGTTCGACGGCGACATGGTCGCGTCTCCGGGCGTGTACGTGTTCCTGCTGATGTTCGACCCTGTCCAGGTGAGCCAGCTGAGCCCACAGAGCGCCAGCTTCCGCTTGACGAACTGGGGCCGCGCGCTCGTGATCCAGCTCTGGGATCACCTGCTGTCCAAGCTCCCGTATCTCCTGTTCGCGGACTGCTCGTGGTTGGAGAAGCAGACCGACACGAGTGGGACGCTGCCGCCGCTCGGCTTCTGCCACATGCTCGGCGCGGTGCTCGCCTGGAACAGCTTTGCAAACAAGGAACTGGCGTACAGTGCCGAGTTGTACAGCGAGTCGGTGCGTTTGCTCCTGTCCAGCTTGCGTGTGAGCGGCGTCCGCGTGCAGGACCAAGAGCGCGCGGCCAACTTGACGCTGGACGAGGCGACCGAGATCGAGCTGATTGGTGTGAGCACGAAGCTGGTGTATGCGCTTCAGTTGGACGGCTTCTTCGAAGCTGCGCACGCGATCCTGACGCAAGTAACGTCGTCGGCGTCGGTGGCAGCGGTGCGTGTGGAATCAACGGCAACTGAGGCTCGTGTGAACACCAGTAGAAGCACAACTATCAGCGCTACAGCCGCCGCCACCTAGCCGAGCATCGACCTGTTGTAATTGTCAACATGTGCGCTACCGCCGCTATGTGTACTGCGCGTCCTGCTCTCGTGAGCTGTGTCCATCGCAGTTTTCAGGCGAACTACGGATCGACTTGAGGCGACATCTCAAGAAGCAGTATCGGATACAGAAGTCACTGCACGCTCAAGAGAAGACAGGAAACCAAGATAATCGACTCACTACTCACTGTCAGCACAGGCTACTTATTATCTACAGCTCGCCAAGCTAACGCACAATTCAGTTCCGAACTGCAGCAAAGGCGTCAAGGCTACTCTCCTTGAAGCGCTTGCTGGACGACCTCGCAGGATCCGCCGAACTTGGATGCCTGTCACAGGGGCCTCTATTTGAGTGAGTTCCGACCTCGAAAATATCACGCTAGATAAACACCTATATTGATTGACGTAAGAAAAGTGATGTCGTCCTCGATGAACTCGACGCCTGCGGACGCGCCGACAGAGCGCACGAAGCTGCTTCGCCGCCAGTCGGAGCCCTCACCGGCCGCGCCGAAGAGCCCTGCGCCCGCAGCGCCGTCGCGCGTGAACATCGCCGGGTTGCTGATGATTGCTGGTTCGTAGTGCTTCGTAGTGTTCTGTTGTGTCATTGCTTGGTGCGTTCGGCGCTCATAGCTGCTGCTCGTCTGGGCAACAGCGCTCGTCTGGTCGTGGGTCATCCAAGCAGAAGCGGCGCAGTATCTTCAGGTGCGATCCGCTGCTGCTGCTGAGACCCTGAAGGTGTGAGGCGACGACGTCTTACGGACTGCTTGTAAATGTGCACTGTATGGGCTACTTCAGACTGGCATGGACTTCAACAAGCCGTTCTTCGTCGTCGGCTTCAACCACACATACATGGTACGTTGCGATGGTGTCTCGTAGATCTCGGTGGTGTACATGCACTACGGAGCAGCAAGTTTAGGCTCATGGTGGTACGTTACCCTAGTCGATCCTGCTGCCGATCGTGTTCCTCTTCCACAAGCTCCGCGAGCCCCATCAAGAGCGGACATCGTGGACAGATGTGGTGCCGACGCTCGCGCGTCATTCGGTGATCCCGGCGCCGCAGCTGCTGCGCATCGCTGCGTTCTTAAGCGCATTCTACTGCGTGGCCGACTACTTCTGGTACAAGGCGCTCGCGAACGTGAGCGTGGCGGCCGGCACGGCGATCTTCAACTGCTCGCCGCTGTTCGTGTACTGCTTCTCGATCTGCTTTCTGCGCGAGAGTGTGGCGCTGAAGAAGGTGCTTGGAGTCGTGACGTCTTTCGCGGGCGTGATGCTCGTCATCGTGTTCCAGGGCGACGGCAGCGGCTTGGATGTGTCGTCGGTGACGCATCTGGAGAGCGCGAGCGTCGTCGCGGGGTTGCTCATGGTGCTCTCGGCTGCGTGCTACGCTGGCTACGAGGTGGCGTTCCAAGCAGCGGTGGGCTTGAACATCACAGACACGTCGACTGTGCTCATACTCACGGGTCTGTCTGGGCTCTTCACGATCCCGTACTGGATCGTCGGCAGCTTCGCACTCGCGGCGTGTCCGCTACCAGCACTTCATGAACCGCTGGGGTGGCCGGCGACTGCTGAGGGTGTCGCGACGCTGTTCGCGAGCGGCAGCTTCGGCTTCGTGTTCAACATCTTCCTGCCGTTGTCGATCTGCTGGACGTCGCCGCTCGAGACGAGCGTCGGGTGCATGCTCACGATCCCGCTCTCGGGCGTCATCGACGCGCTCTTCCACGGCACTCGGTTCTCCTGGGAGTGCATCGTCGGCTCGGCGCTCGTGCTCGCGGGATTCGGTGTGCTCGAGTACGCGTCGTCGGGCGTCCCAGTTGAGACCAGCTCCGTCAAGCCCGGCAAGCCCGATGTCGCCATGGTGTAGCAACGATGGTAGCGATAGATCCGGTGTCGGTGCGTGTCGGTCGTGTAGTACACCGATATGGGCGGTGCGTGTCAATCAAGGGAGTTTTTGCTGGAGGTGCAACGTCCGTTCGTCACTATGACGAACGCGAGTAATGGTCAACATATCCTGCCTCGCAAGAGTCCGCGCCTCGCGATCGCGGCCGTCGGTGGCAACGCGCTTTGGATCCACGAGGAGCTGAGTGATAAGCCAGGTGACACTGATGGTCTCAGTTCTGGGCATTCGAGTTCAAGATGGCGCACACGACCCTCTTGATTCTCGCTGCCCTCCTGGCGTTCGTGCTCACGGAGACGGAGGAGCGGGCGGCGTCATCGCCAAGCAGCTTTGTTCTGAGCGCACATCGTGATGCCCGGGCAAGGTGCGCAGAGGCGAAGGGTGTCACGGAGTGCGAGAATCGTGAGCGGCAGACCTTAAGGGAATCCGCATAGTGACAAAACCAAGTATTTCATCAAAAGCTGCAGCACATCACAGCACCATGGACCTGATCGACGAGATGGAGGCAATGGAGGAGCGCGCGCTTAACGCGGCTCCAACCGCTGCTGTCTCCGCAATTAAGACCATCACTCCTTCTTGCGACGTGTTGCTGCAGCAGACTGCGTTCGTGCAGGCGCGGCTGAAGGCGCTCTGGGCGGCCAAGCACCGCGTCGGACTCGACAGCACTTGTGGCGACGACGACGGCGTGCGCGTGCCTTTCGCCTGGGCGCTCGCCAAGGTACGCGATCTTTCGCTGTTCGCGAGTCCTCCGTTCCCAACGACTGACTGGCTTGGAGGTGACGTCGCCAGTTCCTGCGGCTGGTGGAGGAGTATCCGGATGGCGTCACGGAGGCGATCGTCGTGACGGAGCTTATGACGCTGTTACAGCGCAGAGCACTCAGCAGGACAGGCAGTGGCAGTAGCATCGCCAATAGCAGTCGGAAGGTGCGAGGCGCAGAGGACTTGACCCGGGTGCTCGCGAAGTTGGAGGACGACGACGACGACGCGATTCCGGCGCGCTTGCTCGGCTTTGACGGCCACAAGCTGTCGATTCACTTAGAGAAGAGCAGTGACTTGGAGCTGAAGATGTGCGAAGCAACCGGCTTAAGGGAGGAAAGAGTGGGGCGTCGATTCGGTCTTGTACTGACTGACTGGCTGGCTGTGTGGGCAGGCACCTCCACCAGCGCTTCCGCGCGTGCTCAGCGTTCTTGAGTTCGCAGCCGCATTTCCAATCGAGCAGGTGCGGATCTGTGCGCGCGTGGGTGCGGACTTCATATCGTTACTGACTGATGATCTGGGCACTCGCCTCCTCACACTCTTGCAGCGCCGAAGGGTTCCCGTTCCAGCGCGGCCGGAGCATCGTGTTCACGAACGCGAAAGTCACAGAGCGGCGCGACGTCGGCCGAGCGGACAGCGCCGCGAACGTGTTTTCTCTGCTGCCCACACAGTTTCTCGCGCTTCGACTCGACACAGCGAGCAACCCGCTCGACAAGGTGTTCTCCAGCGAGTCGATCGGCCTCGGACGACTCAACCAGTTCGTCGCGATGCAGGATCCGATGGTTCTCCAGCAGCTCATCGTGAAAGTGAAGGTGCCAACTACAGTAGTCGCTCTCATCCTGCGACAGCAGCAGTACCGTGAACTCAGTACGTTGTCTCTGCTGGATGGCAGGTCCTGGATATCGGCGCTGTTCGCCCGAGCCAGACGCCTCTCCACATTCATCGGCAAGTTCTGTTTCTCGGAGAAGCCGGGAGCAACACCGTCGGAGCTGGCGCGTCGGGCACCCAGCACCGCCTCGCGCAGGCATCCCATGTGATGATCTTGTGGGACGAGCAAGTCGCGCTCAGTCAGCTGTTCCAGGTCGGAGACGAGCTCTTGATCTTCCAGCCGTACGTCCACGTGTGCGACGACCAGGACACGGAGATCCTGCGCGTCTTCAGCGAGTACTCGTCGCAGCAGCGGTGCGTGTTCTACATGGAATACGGCAGCGCCACGGTGTTCTTCGTGGCGCCTCAGAGAGCGCCATCGACGATGATCAACAGCGCCAGTGCCACTGTAGAGGCATGCGATCGTCAAACTCAGTCGCTGCTGCATCGATTCACCGAGAGCGAAGAACCGCCGCTCAAGTACGAGGTCATCCAGCACGACTGGGTCAATTTCTCGCTCTACGGCCACGTGGCGAGCATTCGCGTCTCGCATGGCATCCCGCTCATGGCCGCGTACTTCTATGCGTACTACGACCCGAAGACGAACGGTGACGCGAACTCTCGGCCGCCCAACGGAGTGGTCGGTGCAGCAGGAGGTGGCGGAAGCACCTTACCGCCTGCTCTCGACCAAGCGATTGTGTCGCGGTACTACCTCGTCGTGTTGCTGCAAATCTACAACGCCGTCTCGAAGCAGACGCTGACCGTGGAGGTCACTGGCGAGAACGCACTCAAGTCGCTGCGTCTGCGACCAGGACAAACAGTGTTCCTTGACGGATTGGTCGCAGTGGATGTCCAGTCTCCCGCTATCTCGAAGGCGCGCGAGCACACCACTCACTCAATACCAACACAGACGTCAGCTGAAGCCACGTTCGCGTTCCAGCGCGCGCAGTACACAGCGAACCGGCCGTCGCCAGGTGATGCTCAGGCTAGAGTATCTGCACTGCCACCGCCTTCGTCGATAGTTGCACTGTGCTCGGACTGGGAGAGCATCTTCGGGAAGCAGTCGGTGCTGAGCGAGAACTCGCGCCTGGCGCTGGTGAATTCGACGCAAGGGTTGCTGAAGACGAGTCTGAACCGAGAACCGCGGCTGGCTGCGTCGTATGCGCGCTCCGCCGAGTCGACCCGGCAGATGGGGATCGCGCTTCTCGAGCGCGTGTGCATCACGTATGCTGGCTGGCTGATTCCGGAGACGAACGACCGCGCTCACCTGCACCAGTACTCGAGTGACGAGAGCTGCCAGCAAGGGCACTCGACCATGTGCAGCCACAAGGCGTGCATGCGGCGTCTGGAGCTGATGCCGACTCCAAACTCCCAGGTGCGAGACGGAGATGGAGGCGACGTGCTCAAGTGGAAGTGCGGCTTCTGCCAGGAGATCTTCAGCGGCATGGACGAAACGAGCCAGACATTCTGCACGCTCTTGCTCTGCCTCGACGACGGCTCGACGGCACAGCCACTGTACGCGATCTGCCACGGAGAGATCGTCGAGTCGCTGCTCAGTACACCTGCGCAAGATTTCGCCCAGCTGAGCCTGCAGGCCAAGTTCGCCACCGTGCAGCAGGCAGTGGGGAGAGACTACCGTGTTCTGCTGTCTCGCTGCGAGCAGCGTCGCGTCGTAGTCCCGACACGCACAAGCAGTACGGATGCAGTGGTTGCGATGTCGGCTACAGTGGACCTTCGCGTCGATCTGCTCGAGTCTGTCGACGCGTTCGCAGCCGCGCACCAGCTCCTGCAGGCGCTCAAATCGCGGCGCTGAGTGAGTCGCGTAAGAAAGAGGCCTTCATGTGCATCGTGACGCCTCTATGACAACGACAGACTCAGAACGGGTACTCTTCGTGTTCAGGTTTGCCAGGCAGGGCACATGTATCGCCCACGCAAATGCCGTCTCGCCAGTCGAATGTTTAGATACTCTATGACGAATGTATCATTTGGCGTTTGTCACTCACTACACTTACAAACCTGACACTACTGTAGTCTAGCTAGCTTGCTCGCCCACGCCTGTGCTCGTGCTCGCCAGCTACGCTGCGGTCGTGCGACCGGAAATGGCTTACGTGGAGCACGCGCACGGGCGGTGGAGGGTCACGAGACGGTGGTTGCGCGGCTGCACCGCGCGCGCGTTCTCGCACGGGATCGTGCTGCGGTAGTGCGCGATCTGCTGGGCCGACGCCTCGGCCACGTCCTGGAGCACGATCCACTCGACGCCCTCAGTGTACGGTGGCGTCGTGAGCGAGCCGTGGTAGCGGTAGAAGAGGCCCGAGAGCAGGTGCAGGCAGTTCGGGTCGATCTCGTGACTCACCGTCACGGTCTCGCCCTTGCACGCAGGGAGCTCTTGCCAGAACTGAGCGAGGAACTCGTTCTCGCGACCTTCCCGGAAGAAGAGCGCGACGACCGCGAGGCTGCCGTCTCTCGCCTGGTGCACGAGGTGGAGCTCCATGGCCTCGTGCTTGCCGCCGAGCGTGTGCTCGCTCGGCGCGTGGAAGTGGAACTGCACGGCATAGTACGTCTTGCCCTTGATGGTGATGGCGTTCGGGCACTCGCCCTGCCACTCGACGCGGAAGTTACCGCCCGTGTGCACGACGCGCGCGCAGCCGCAGCCGACCGTGACCGCAATCTCCTCGCCGTCCTGGCGCACGAGGTCGCCGTCGAGCTCGCAGATGTCGATTGGGGACTGCTCGTAGCCTTCGTCGTCGTCCTCCGGCTGTGGCTTGAGCACCGCGAGGTGTGCGGCCACGCGCGGCGACATCTCGTCGTACGTCGTGCTCACTGTGTCGTAGTGCACGCCGGAGGAGTCGAGCATGGCAGCAGCGGCGGGCTTGAGGTCCAGCGCCGACATGCGCTGCTGGTCGCGCTTGTTGCGCCCCATGCGCGCGCGCAGGTCCGTGAAGAAGCGTCGGAAGTTCATCGCGAAGGAGAAGGAGCCTTGAGCACTTGGACGCGCGATCGGTTGTGGCGATCGGAAGCGATCGGGTTGATCGAGCGGAGGCAAGCGGGTTGAGCGAGCGCTTCACGCCCTCGGCGGTGGTGGGTGGCAAACGCGGGGAGTGGCCAGCACAGCAGCTCCAGGGTGTCCAGCAGACGGCGAATTCGAGAATGGGGTACGAAGGAAGGCATGCTGGGCTCAGACGCACACACCACTGTCGCCGCCGCCGGCCAGAGACACAGAGCGGTGCGAGTGGGCGGCGGGAGGGACGAGATCAGCCAGCCGCCTTGCCTGCCTACACACAGTCTACCTACCGCCACGCGGAGAAGAGACTGAAGAGAGCCCGAGCAAGCACCACCAATGCGAAGTAGTGCGATGTGGCGAAAAGCGTGACACGTGAGTCATGATTGCGTTCAGAAACGGAAGTGGCCAGGAGCTTCACCCACCAACCAATCTCGACACCGAACTGAAGCTTGCTTTTGACCATGCTCGAGTACATCGCCGCACGCTGCCCTTACGAGTACGTTTCCAGCCGAGTCGAATTGGCCGCACACGTGAAGGCGCCATGTATGTACACACACGAGCACCAGCATCGCTGTCCTGTTTGCTAGTGTTAAACGCGCTTGCTCGATGGGAGAAAAAAAGACCTGGGTGCTTGGACCGCTGCGTATCTCTGGATATTTTTTATACTTGCGTTCAGTATCGGACCAGATTTGCAAGCATATTTTTTGACAATTGTCTATTCCTTCGTTGAAACGGAGCTCGTTTCTCTAAAAGTTGGAAATCAAGACTCGAAATAAACTGCACTGGCGCTGCTGTTAGCACACTCGTGCGACTTGCTCGTCGAACTCTTGCTTGTCTCGCGTGTGCCTTGCCTGGCCGCACTGTGCCTCCGCCCAAAACAAAGCTCCATTTGACGTATACACCGCAGCAAGCACTGACAGGCATGGGGATCACCGCCGAGCGCCCGCCTCTGAGAGGAACGTGCGCGAGAGAGACTTCCGCTTCGAGAGCGGGATCGCGCTGCGAGAAATGCGCGCCTCGAGCAGCCGCCCTGCGGTTTTCTCCAAGGCTCGTCTCTTAGAGCACACCTCACGTTTGGCAATCCTGGAATCAAGCACCGAGAACTTTGCTTTGCTTTGCTGCCGCCGGTTCCTCCACAAGGTTCGCCGTTCCGAAGTATCCTCCTCGCGCTTTCTCTGCTGTGTGTTAGCGAACTGGATGCTGTCCCGCGAAGGAAGGTCGATCAGGATCGGAAAGATCAACGAGCGAGAGATTGCGCTTGCGCTGAGCTGGCTAGTCTGGGCTGTCCAAGCACTTGCCAGGCGCAGTTGTTGAGTGTCGAGTTGACAGAGCAGATTGAATCTAAATGTATGAAATTCATGTCTAAATATATGAAACTGGGCTTACAGAATGTCGGAACATCGATTCGATTTTACGCCAGAGACGAGGCATTTCGGTGCTGCGTATCTTTGTGACCAGAGTTGAACCGTCCATTTGACCTGCACTTTGTATATTTGTTATTAACTCGATCGGAAATCAAAACGAGTGGCTCACATCACACACCAGAAGCCACGAAATAATTCAAAAGGTTGTTTGTTTAGTGCACGCTTCGATGCGAGTACTCATGCTCTCATGCTGCTTGCATGTGTAGTGTTGTGGATCGTGTGGAGCGATAGCAGCACCGCTTGTCCTGTGTACTCGCCGTGTTTGCAAGTCGTCGCGTTGCGTTTAACTTTTTTGCAGATCGAAAATGCTGATCACTCGCCGTTTTCCACACAAATCAAAAACTCCCTCGCTTTAACGAGAAAGAGTGCCTTCTTATTCCGTGTGGCCCACTCCACTTTACCCTTTCTCCAGCATATGCTGTTTGCCAGGTATATAGCCAGTCGCAATTCGCCGATCCACAATTCTCCCTCCTCACGACCAAGCACGATGGACGCCGCCGCCGCTTCTTCCTCCGCCCAGAGCGCCGCCGCGCAGCAGAAGCAGCCACAGAAGCAGCTGCACGTGCAGACGGACGCGGCCGCCTCCAGCGCTTCTTCCTCTTCCGCCCACACGCCCAGCGGCGCGGACGCCGCGACCCCCAAGGTGCTGCGGAGTCCGCTCACGGAGGAGCAGAAGCCGATCCTCATGCCCAAGCCCATGAGCATCTGAGCGCAGGGCCGCGCGCTCGACTGGCGAAACTTCAGAGCCGAGCAGTTCTCGCAGCTGAAGTCACTCTCAGTGAATACACGCGCTTGTACATTGAGCAGCTATACATCTTTAGTAGGGGGGATGGGCGGACTGACGGAACTAACTAACTGTTGCCAGCAACCAGCGAGAAGAACGGCGAGAGCAGCGACGCGAGCAGAGGCGCCGTGGCCGGCAGTTCGCACTCGAAGAGCGGCGCAGACTCGCCGACGCGCAGCAGCGGAAGGGCCAGCAGCCGCGCGCCGCTGGAGTTGGCGGCTTGCGCCTCGAGCGGATGCAGCGAACACAGCAGCAGCACTCGCTGGTGATGGAGAGGCATGCGCGGCGGCTTGGGCGCTGGATCTGCAGGCAGCTCCAAGTGTCCGCACGCCGGGTCCCACACCGCCCCGACGACGCAGAGCCCGTCGAGGACGGCGAACGTGGACGCTGATGCGGCTTCGTCCCTGGTCCAAGTCTCTTGTCCGCCGCTTGTCCGAAGATGCAGTGAGTACCGCACTTCGAGCGCCTCCGAGTCGAGAGATCGCTGCGCGCAGAAGGCGAGTCTTGCCGCTCGGATCGCGTGCTCGATCGTCGTCACAGAGGCGAGTGCGGGCGTCCAGAACCACGCTGGATCGGATCTCTTCGTCCCCTCGACAAGCGAATGGCGCCAGGAATGGTAGTGCGCGAGCAGGTCATGGAGACTCCAGCAGTGTGGAGCGATCGCCCGGCTCGAGTGGAGGAGCGGCGTCGGGATCTCAGCCCGCAGCAACGCTAGCAGCGAGGCTCGGGTCTCGCCGTTGGCGATGTGAAGCAGAGATTGGTCTGGAGCCACTCGCTCGGTGTTTGATGCGACCTGCGTCACACCGTCGGCGTCTCTGATCTCCTGATGCAGCGCTGATAGGAACGACCGCATCCGCTCCACTTGGCTGTTAAACGCGTCGCGAAGGGCGCTCTGGACACTCTCGACAAGCGAGTTTGGACTCGCATCTTCTCCCGATCGGAGTTGCTCCGGTGACTCCTGCACGGTCTCCGCGACATCGTCGGCATCGGCATCACCTGCACCGCTGTGCGCCTGATCGAACTGAAGCGGGAGGGACCGCGGACCCAGAAGCACCTCCACGAGCTCTACTGCTTCCACGAGCGAGACGGAAGCAGCGAAGTCATCGTCGCTCTGAGTCATCGCTCTCGAGACTCCAAACACATTGTCACGAGACCACCCAGAGCTCGGTCTGCCGCAAGCAGCAGTGGCGTCGCCCCCTGAGAGCTGACTGCACCCGGTGAACAACTTGCGAAGCGATGCGTGGTGGCGACCGCCGAGCGACTCGGCGAAGTCCCACCACACCTCGAGCCACGGATCGACGTCCGAGATGACGGCCGCAGTCTTGACGCCGAGCGACAGCTCGACCGGGAAGCCGAGGAACGCCAGTACAGAGCTATGGTGTGCTCTTGGGCTGTTCCCAGGCGACTGCGTCGCGTCACCTCCGAGGCGTGCGTTGCCTCCGACAGCAAACGCCAAGCTCACCTTCCGTGTGAGTCTCCGGATGGTACTGGTTTGCTGGCGGATCGCCGGTGCTACAGGCCGGCTGCTTCCTGGGGACTCGGTCATCACTCTCACACTCCCAGAAGCAGCAGGAGTCACGTGGAGAGATCTCGTGCTCGAGTGCAACCACCCGCCGTCCACCAGCATAACGCACTCGCGGTGCACCTGCTTGAGAATCTCCACCTCTCGCTGACTGGAGGCGGAGCGCGCGTACGCGCTGACCAGCACCTGCTGCTGCAGCCGCTCGAAGAGAGCAGCACTGGAGAGCTCCTTGGGAGGTTTGAGCTGCGTGGTCGAGTGAAGGAGCTGGTCGACCGCCGACATGAACTGGTCGAACCCGATTCTCGTACTTGGTGCTGGGAAGCCGCCCGCTGCGAGTTCGGCGAACAGAGCACCTCGGAACAAGAGCAGCGAGTGGAGAAGCACCAAGCTGCTGAGAAGCTGCAGGACGCCTGGCGCGCCCGGTTCCGAGCGCTCGGAGGCGTCCTTGTCGTAGGGCGCTGCATCGGCGCTCCCAGACTTCGGCTTGCTGTCCGCGATGTCGGCTGCCAGTGCAGCTTGAAGTTGGTCGTGGCACGGATGGAACGCGAGACGCAGGAGCGTCGCCTGGACGCACTTCTTGAACGACATCGGCGCTGTGCTCCCCCACTTGCCGTCGCTGCCCGTGTCTTCGAAGAGACAGAGCAGGTTCCGCTGCAAGCGAACGGGGACAGCGTCCCACGACGCCACCACCGCAAGCAACCTCGGATATGTGCACGACCGACTCTGCTCGACCGGACCAACGTGGCGCCGGAACGCCACGGACGTCGTGTCCTGGGACGCTCGGTGCAAGAGGTAGAACATTCCTTCCCAGTGCGCAGGACTCGTGTCGTGCTGCATGTCGACAAGCGCGAGCGGCGCCGCCTCAAGCACCTTGGGGGTGTCGATCTCCATCCTGTGGATGTCCTCGAACGCTCGGATGAGCAGTAGGGGATTCGCTTGAAGGTCCGCACCGCCCGCTGCGCTGCTCAAAAACACGGTCGTGGGCATGCAGAACACGTCGTCCAGATCGAGCGCGTTGCGAAAGCTCCTCGTCGCGAGCTGCTGCAGCATCGCAATGCGGATCTCCTTGGCGAAGACCGTCTGGAAGAACGCGCGCTGCACGAACGCGAAGCTGTTGAGCGGTTGCGTTGAGATGACGAGGACGCCGGCGTCTTCGGGGAACGTCGACACCTGTCGGAGCCAACCATGCTTGTCCACCGCAGAGCTCCCGCTGCTGCTCGGTTTGGCAAGAGGCGCGGCGACGTCGTCTTCTCTTGCGAAATGGAGGCTGGCGCCGTACACACTGAGCATATGATCGCACAACTCGGGTGTGAACTGTGGGAAGAGGACGAGGCCAATCTTCAAACGCTGCGATCGCGGCCGCGATACGGCAAACACGCGGTGCACCAGTGTCCGCGACGGCTGCCCGTTGCCACTGATCTCACCGTCGACTACCAACGACACGACTCGCGTCGTACTCGCCGTCTGGAGCTCCTGCAGCGTTTCAGCAAGTTCACTTAGACCACACGAGACATCGTATTGGCGAAGCTTCGCGAGCATCAGCGCAAAGGGGAACGAGCATGCGCCGTCACAGGACGCTCCTTCGACAGAGCTGTCGGCGATGGCTTCTTCGATTGCGTTCGACTCGCGTGCTGTCGTCTGCCTTCGCTTGAGTTGGCAGTGCTGCGTCTCCTCCTCCTCCAGCGTCCATACGAGCCCGAGAAGAAGCTTGTACCACTCCGAGCGGCTTCGCACGAGCGGCATGAGCGAACGCAGTATCTGCCGCAGCAAGTCTGGGGCGCGGCTCAGCAGCGAAGGCACGTGAGGCTCCGGAGACACCACCGTACTGGGTGGCGACTTCAGCGCAGAGAGCAGCATCGGCAGGAACAGATGAAGTGTGAGAGGCGGCGCTGTCGCTGTGTTTCTGTCTTGCGTCGATGCACTCGCTCTCGTCGCGTTGAACGCGTTGAAGACCGCGGCGCCAACGGCTGCAAGCGGCGCGAGCTCCTCTCTCACTCGGCCGATCTCCTGCGCAACCTCCAGGCGCTTCCTCTCAAGAGCTGCACGCGTCTCTTTGCTTACGCCTGCCTTCTCGCGCAGACACGCAGTCTCTGGCAGCTGGAAGTCGCCGCGGACGGCTGCGTTCTGAATCAGCTCGGTCAACTCTGTCGACTGATGTTGAGAGCGAGTCGCCAGCGCTGCGAACTCGCGCACTGCGAGCTTCAGCTTGGTCGGAGCGGTGCCGTGGAGCTCGACACCGGCGTTCCACATCTTGTCCAGGACGATGTCTGCAACGTCAGACGGGTGGACCGCTCCGCTCAGTGTCGGGATCCTCGCGATGGACTCGCCAAAGGCGCCAGCAGAGCAATGTGAGGTCAGCACGATGCGCAGCGAGGCGTGGATCGGGATCATCCACGGACCTTCGGTGCTGCTACTGCTTGGAACAACGAGGTGGTTGGTGTCATCCACAGACCGCGTTTCCCATCTGAAGATCGAGGACAAGCTCCTCTCCGCGTCCATCGGCTCGACGTCGAGCACGAAGAGCTGCTGGCCGGCGCGCACCGCAGAGCTCACAACCTGTTCGAAGTCTTCGTCCCTAGCGCTCACCATGACGAAGTCGCGCCACATCCACACGGCGTGCGCGCACGTGACCACGAGCTCCTCGACCTCGCGCGTGAAGTCTGTGATCAGCAGCACTGGGAAGCCTGCTGCGTCTACTTCCGACAGGAAGAGTCCGTCTTGGAGTCGTCGGGTCGAGAAGCAGACTCCTCCACCGCTCACGAGCTGCCAGCTTGCGTGATCCGGCTCCGCGCATTGAAAAAGGTCGCCGACGTCTTCCTCATCTGTCTCATGATCGTGACGGGAGCGGCCGTCATGCTCCGTTGACTCCGTCGCGTTGTCTCGGAGCGCCACGTGAAGCGCAGGCAGAAGCCGACACCGCGTCTCGCTGCGCTCGCGATCGCTCTCTGTGTTCCTCCAGTACGCAGCTTCCCACGCTGTCAGCAGCTCCATCCTGTCACTCGTACTGCGAACACCTGCATACACGATGAAGGCAGCGGAGAGCAGCGCGTTCCGCCAGACAAGTCCGTGACGACGTGATCGACCGACGTCTTCGACAACTCTCTCCATGCGCCGCTTGTCGTCCGCCAGATCTCGAAGCGCTCGATGGCCGCTCGCCACTCGCGACGCGCGGGACGCGATCTCTTCGACCGTCTTGTCCCTCTCCTCGAGCGCGTTCGAGAGACCAGCTCTGGACTTCGTCAGCTCGTCGTCCGCGTCCGCGGCACGCTGGCGACTGACCTGATACTCCTGCACCAGCAACTGGAGCCTGGCCTGCGCCTTCTCGAGCTTGTCGAGCGTCGGCTTGACGACACGCCGCGTGGACGCGTACTGGTAGATCGCGCGCACCCAGACGACCATCATGCTCGCCGCGAGGCTCTGCTTCTCCACTTCCTCGCGCTTGAAGCGCGTGTCGCTCAGGTACGGGCTCGCGAGCTTGGCCAGGACCTCGTCCGACACGCTGTCTTTGTCGTAGCTCAGCATGTGCTGCACGACGTTCGCGTCGCTCAGGATCCTGCGCGCGTTCTCCCACGTCGGCTCGGCACCGAACAGCACGCACACCGCGTCCAGCACGAGGTGCACGAGCAGCGGCGGGCTGTTGAACGACTTGATCTCGACGATGTGCCGCTTCTCGATGAGCAGCAGTGCGGCGTTCGCCTCTTCGAGACACGCGAGCGGCACCTGTAGCTCCACCTGCGCGTGCTGCTCCATCTCGCTCGTGATCGCCACTTGCTGCTCCGCAGCGACCTGGAAGCGACTCATCATGTCGTGGACGCGGGCGCTGCTCTCCGTCTGCTGCGCGATGATCGCCTCGTACTCGGTGATCTGGTGCTCCAAGGTGTGTACGCGCACGCGCAGCTCGCCGTCGCCGCTCTTCAGCGCCTCGAGCTCTGCCGCCATGCTATCGTACACGAAGATGAACCGTTCGCCTCGAGCGAGCGTCTCGCACTCGTTCGCGTACTTGTGCTCGAGGAATCGAGCGAAGAACGTTGGAAGCGCCATTGCGAGCCGCGTCTTCACGCAGTGTTCACGAGCGTGGGTCACCGCTGCGACGTGGAGATCAACCGCCATCCTCGCGATCTGTGGCAGCGCGAGCTCGATCGTCTCCATCGCGACGATGAAGGCTTCCAGCTTGCGCAGCTCCTCCGGCGTCGACGGCGAGAAGTGGTTGACGCGCATGACGCGCTGCACTTCGCCGCGCAAGTGGCCGTAGAGGACTGTGTGGAGGTCGTTCGCCGACAGAACTGGGCACGAGACGACGCTGCACTGATGGAGCAGCCCGGGGATGTGCATCTCCACCCACGGCTGGTGCGCCACGTCGATGGAGAACACGACGCGCAGGCGCGTGCGGATCCGATCGATGATCTGCTGCCACTTGCCGCTCGTGATGCCGAGCGGCCGCATGAGCGACATGATCGTCGCCGTCACGCTCTCCGTCTCGACCTCGCACGTGCGGGTGTAGTCGTCGCAATCTTGCTGGTACCGGAGCTGGAGCTGATCGAGCCGCGCCGCCAGGAGCTGCTCGTGGTGCTGCTCGAACTCGAGGTAGGACGTGGCACTGTGGACGCTCAGCGTCTCCTTCTCCTGCTTCTTGATCGCCGCCAGCTCGTGCTCGCGCTGCAGTTCGGCTTCACGTCGGATGCGCTTGTTCTGAGCGGCGAAGCGGCTGTCCAACTCCACGAGCCGCTCGTCCCGCACGCGGGTGGCCAGCTTGATCTGCTCCTCCAGCGAGAACGTGCCAGGCACCTCACCCGTGGCCATTAGCACCAGAAGCTGGCGCAGCACGGCGCCGGGCACCTTGTCCAGGCGCTTGACGACCAGCGTCACGTGTGCACAGTCAATGCCGACGCGCTCGTACAGCTCATAGACGAGCAGCCGCCACTTGAGTTCAACGTGGTGGGGATCGCGCATACCCTCGAGCGTCAGCACCGTCTGAGGCTGCGTGGACCCGCGCGAGCCGCAGACGCATCGGAGCAGCACGTCTCGGCCGCTGCCAGGCGCCCCTAACAGGACCGTCCTGGAGCCCTGGCAAGTGTGGACGCGATCAATGCGAGCGACAGTGCTGGCCTGCACGAACGGGAGAGCGACACATGGTTAGCATCAAGCGCAGCAGTAGCAGTAGCAGCAGCAGCCACCACGCATGAAGGACACGACACGTACGAGCTCTCGCGACACTTGCGGCGCCGACTTGGGCAGCTGTTGCGCCACGAGCGCGCTCGCAACGTCCTCATGGGCTCCTGAACCGCTTGATGACGAGTGCGTCCGGATCGCGCCGAAGAGTTGCTGTAGCACCACGTGCACCTCCGAGTCGGAGGCGTCTTCTGCGAAGAGCTCAGCGTAGATCCACGCTCTTGCTGCCGGCGCCATCGAGTGCATGCTCTTACGGCGGAGGAAGCTGTAGCTGCTGGTGCGTTGGTGCTGCAGCTGTCGGCTGCTTGCGCGTAGCTCGCGGCTTCGCGGTGTCAATGGTGCGCTGCTGGTGCCAACGTTCGTCACCGCGGTACCACCAGTAGACGTGGTGGCCGTACGCTGGTTGTAGTACAGATCGCTCGGCACGAAGCCCCACATCGGGTTGCTCTCCACTACCATTGCATGCGGCTGTCGTGTTACCGATGGCTTGTCCTGGAGCTCAGCCGAGAGGTAGATCAAGACCCCGAGGGCGTTGTATCCGGTGTTGAGATGGTTCGTGCCATCCGGATCACTTGACGTCTTCGACCTGCTGGCACCATCGGAGCGGTGGTCCATCGCTTCCATGATGCGTCTCAAGCGCCAGACGTGCGTCGCGATCATCTGGCTCAGGCTCGGACGCGTGAGCGCGAACGGATCCGCGAACGAGCGCAGGCTCTCGTGCGTCCAGAGCCGCATCAGCGTGTCGACGTCCAGGATGAACGACGGTGCGACGCTGCAGATGCCTTCGTAGACGCGCGAGAGGTCGTGGAGGCGGAAGCGGGGGACGTTGGGAGTAGGAGCACAACCATCTCGTGTCCACGGATGCTGTCGCAGCTTCTCCCATAGCACAACCGAGCCGGCGACGACGAGTGACAGCGCGCGGCGCACTGCCGGCGGGAGGCGCTCCACTGGCGAGCTCTTCGGACGATCGAACTGGGCGAGACTCAACGTCAGGAAGATGTGATGGATCTCCGGTGCCGAGCAGCACGGCGCTACGACCGGGAAGAGCTGGCGCAAGAGCTTCACCTTGGAAGCTGCCGTGCTGTCGTGGGGTGTGAGCGCAGTGGAGGTGACCATCAGGAGGCTTTCGATTCGGATCGGAGTCGCTGCTTCGTCGTCAGCGTACACTCTCGCGTGTTCGTACGCAGAGCGCAGGTACTCGTGGCAAGACGCGCCGCTCTCGTCTTCGCTGGCGTCGTCTTGTGGCAGGTGAAGATCGTCGATGATCAGGATCGCGAGCTTCCCAGGAGGAGGCTCGAACACGCCGGTGCGCTCTCGCTGCAGCATCCGCTCCAAGCACTGCGCGAGCTCCGCGGCGCCGCGTGTGAATCGGTTCATCGTGAAGAAGAACGGGACGAAGTTGCCCGAGTCGAACTTGGTCGTCGTGTTCAGGAGCCCAGGCGCCAACGTCCACGTACAAGTCTTTCGAGCTGCAGCATCGGCTTCTGGCGCTGTGCACGTCTCGGAGCCGACAGGAGCGGCACTGCGGCGTTCGGCTAGTGTACTTACCGCGACGTGGTGCAAGCGCCTGAACTTGGCTGCGAGCGCAGTGACGAGCGAGATCTGGTGGAACCGGATCCGTTCGACAGATTCGAGCATCGAGGCACTCGCCTCTGCCATCGTGTTTGCAGGTGCAGGAGCTACCGCAGGAGGCTTGGCACTGCTGCTACTGCTCTTCTCCTTGTCCTGTACCCCGCTCTTCAAGCACTCCACTTGACGCAGGAAGCTCCGCAGCAGCTTGGTCCGTCTCGCGTTGTCGCCCCCGGCCAGCACCACGCCTCGTCCTGCGCGCACCGCTTCTCTCATGGCTGCGTGGACGAGGACGCTCGTGTGCGTCGGAACGAACATGTTCGCGTTTGAGAACGACTCGGGTGCCGTCGAGGCACCGTTTCCTGGAGCGGCCAGCTCACACGCTCGCAGTGAGGTCGACAAGGCGAAGACGCACTGGTGCGCGCTCATAAAGCGCATGCTTGGGATGTCGATGAGCGTCTCGAAGAGATTGCAGTCATTCCCACAACCAGACCACATCGAGGCGACGGTGTCGAACGCTGTCTTGAGCATCCCGTTCACCAGCATCTGCAGCGAAACGTTGTCGTTGACGCCGCCGGCGAAGCCCCACATGATCGCGTATACGAGTGCCATCTCGACGCGCTGCACCAGGCGATCTGCTTGGGTGCCCGCTTGCTGCGGCTCGCTCGCGAACTCTTGGCTCGTCGCTGCTGAGACCGAGAACAGCAGCGCCTGGAACACTGAGAGCAGATTGACTGCGCGCTGCAGGAAGCTCAGCTCGACCGTGCACCCGTACTCTTGGATCGCTGCGAAGATCGCGTCCAAGAGCTCCGTTTGGAGTAGTCGTCGCTCCACCACGTCGTAAGTCAGCAGCGCGAGCGACTGGTACGGCGAGCTGTTGACCCAGTCGCTTCTTTTGATCGCCAGGTAGCGACGCATGTACGCTCGGTGGATCGGCTCGGACGCATCCTCCTTCGACACCAGCTTCATGTCGTCATCGCTCTCATCCACTTTGTTAAAGCACACGAGCGCGTTGAGGTTCAGGACGCTCGGCGAGCAGCTCTCCAGCGACGTCGTCTCGAACAGGAACCGGAGGTTCGGGGGCGCTGTCATGCACTCGCCGTCTTGGAACGGAAGCACGGGCCGCTGCAAGTCTGGCGCAGTGCGTTCCAAGTGCGCGCCGACCTGCGTGCGCTGCAGAACGCAGCTCAGGTACTCAAGCCACGAGGACCCCATCTCTCCGTCCAAGACCACCCAGAACGTAGTTCGCGCCGCCAGAAGACACGAGAGCTCGCCGGTCTCAGACGAGCACGTGCTGTCAAGGTACGAGCTGCTCTTCGACGCGTTCGTCGACATGGCGGCGACAAGCCTCTCATGCGCGAGGCGAAGCAAGCGGCCGAGCACCGACTTCATTCGCCCCTTCCCGTCTGGCGCAGCGCTGCCGTAGAGTTGCTGCAGCGTCAGTGCCAGCGGTAGAACGACATGTACATCGACGAAGCTCTCGTTGCTCATCTCAGCGCTGGAAGAGTCTTTCTTGGCATTGGAAAGAGCCTCTGGGTGCTGGAACGTCGACCCGGGAGACGAGATCTTGGCTGCGTTCTCTCGCGTGCTGTCGTACGCGTTGGCTTCCACACCGGCAGACGCACTGGAGTCTTGTTGGTACAGATCCAGCGCTCTTGCAAGTAGCGTGTACGCCGTTGTCTTCCCCGTGCCGCAGCTTCCAGCCAGCACCACGCCAGTCGCTGACAGCAGTCCGCTTGCGAGGGTCTGTGCTTGGATCAGCAGCGCTCGGCGCGGAACCAGATGCAGCGCCTTGGCCGCTGCCACGAGGAACGACGTTACTCCATCGCCTGGCGCCTTCGCGGCCTCGGCTTCGCGACGTCGCCACTGCTTCACGAACCACTCGTTGCAGTGGCTGCTGTTCTGGAATACGTCACGCACGATGCGTTCGAGCGCCTCCTGCTCGCTTGTCGATGACGACGCGTACGTGACGAAGTACGCGAGGAGCTCTTCGCGCAGCAGCACCAGTTGCAGACTCCCGCGCTCCAACTCCTCCGCGCTTCTCGCAACCTTCGCTGCCACCGACGCGATGATCATCTTGAGCGCTGCGAGGGTCCACAACTGCTGCAGGCGAACGCTCAGCGAAGACGCGTTGACCACAAGACACCAAACAGTCTGCAGCTTGCTCGAAGCATCACGAGGCGACTCGAAGGCCTTACTGAGCAGCAGTGCTTCGAGGATGTAGCTGCGGTCGCACTCGAGGACGTCGAAGCGGCTGAGGTGATCGGTCGAGACGCTCGGACGAGAGTCCCATGGTCTTTGGTCCGTCAAGACGAACGCTGTGCCGGGGACAAACGCGATCGGCTCGCTCTGAAGGCCGCTGATCGGTAACTTGGTCAAGACCGAGTGCTGAAGAGCGTCAAGCACCACAGCCAACGTCGTCAGTTCGGCGCATCTACAGTCCACGCTGTGAGGCGTGCTCTCCCTGTCGACCGCACCTCGATCCTTTCCAGCGTGGCTGCGACGACCCGAACGATCCCCACCACGCGTGCTGCCTCACTCGGTGCGATGCGAAGGCAGAAGGTCCCACCGGCGTGCAGCGCGCCGCGCAGAAGCATCAGCACGTGCGCGATCGCGGTCGGCGCCTTGGTTGTTGTGCTGAAACACTGCCGTCCGAGGATGCGGCTCATCTGGAACGCGAGGTGCGCCTTGCCGATGCTAGGCGCTCCGGTCAGTAGGATGCCTTGCGCGCTGCGCACGCAGGCGAACAGCGCGAACAGCGTGCGCAGCGTCCCGGGCGTGACGACGCTGTCGG
The DNA here is from genome assembly GCA_023333695.1 of Globisporangium yorkense. NCBI lineage: Eukaryota > Oomycota > Peronosporomycetes > Pythiales > Pythiaceae > Globisporangium > Globisporangium yorkense. The sequence goes on from JAASFH010000076.1 coordinate 40,090, forward strand.
AGTGCGGACTCGCGTAGTGGAACCCGTACGGCACGTTGAGGCCGTTCATCTGCACGAGGCACTCGTACCCGACCGTCGCGCCGTCGTCGAAGCGGTACTTGAGCGTCAAGTCCCAGCAGATCCCGAACTTCGGTGTCGAGTTGCTGCGGCCACTGCCGCGTCGAGGCGAGGAGGTTTGAGGGTACGATGTGGACCCGAAGTGGTCGGAGAGCACGTCGCGCACCTGGAGATCCTGCAGGATCAGAGACGACCGCAGCACGAGATCTCGCGTGGACAGCACCGCACTATGGTTACTGCGCCCGTGGAAGAGCCATCCTAGAACGAGCCGGTGGTAGCTGTTCAACTGGTGTCGCAGCAGCTCCTCACCTCCAGCGTTGCGCATGTTCACGTCGACCAGCTCGCATCTCTGGATCCGATCCGCGAGCAAGATGCACTGGCCAACACAGAAGAGACACTCGTGAGCGAGCGCGGCACCACGCAGCGTAGCACGCAGTGCTCCGTCGACTTCAATACCTGGATCGGTGCCGAGTCGATCGATCGGAGCGTGCCAGCACTCGCTGTCGGAGCACTCGCTGTCGATGCGATGCCAGCGAGTACACCGACGAGATCCTTCGTCGTCCGGCGGAGCTGCTCTGCCAGACGCTTGTCGACCGCTGCCAGCCACTGCTCAGGTGGACCGCGCGCCTTGAGGTTCTTCCCCATGGCCACGACCTCGACGCACGCAGCAGCGCGCACGCTTTGAATCTCCTGGAAGGCGTCGCGCGTGCCAAACACGATGCGCTGGACGTTCTCGAAGCACTGGTGCAGGAACGGCTGGATGGCGCCGGCGTCCCGCGCGCGCGACAGCAGCACCGACAGCTCGTAGTTCGATAGTCGAAAGAAGGCCGGGAACACCTGCCGCTTCGCCTGTGCAGCCCGCAGTACGACGTCAGCAAGAGCATGTACCACCACCGCACACACACACACACACACACAC
>JAASFH010000760.1:0-12874 GCA_023333695.1 Globisporangium yorkense
CTCCGAGTCGAAGCTCCAGAGGTCGTTCAGCAGCTCTGGGTCCTCATACAGCTTCGTCAGGTAGAGCAGCCGCAGGTCCTCCTCGTTGTCCAGGATCTCCATGAGCGCGCGCCGCACGCCGTCGACCTGCGACTCGAACTCGTTCATCGTGTTCTTGAACGTGCGCAGCGTCTCAAGCTCGCTCGCGGCGATCTTGCCGTGCGCGAGCCGGTCGAGCGCCGACGACACCACGGGCGCGGTCTTCTCGTAGTCCGCCTCGAAGTATCGGCAGAGCGTCGCGAGCAACGCTTCCAGCGCGCTGCAGCACAGCATCAAGTTAGCAGGTTAGGCTACGAGGTGTACGGCTAGCATGGCGATCCACGAGTCGACGCACCGGAACTCGAAGGGCGCGGCGTCGCCGTGCTCGGGACTCGCGGTCTCGCGGAAGCTCTCGCGCAGGATCGAGAGCAGGCTGTCGGCGCCGTCGGGCACGAACACGAGGCAACCGTCGCGCAGGATGATGGCGCGCACCGGGTCCGCGTTCATGAGCACCGCCTGGTTGCGCAGCTCAATGGACGGCTCGTTGGACGCCGAGAACGCCGTGTCCAGCTTGCGGATGTCGCGCGCGTGCACACGCTGCACGTCGCAGATGGACCCGAACGCCGTGGGGCCGCCGCCGCCGCCGCCGAGCAGCTTGGTCTGCTTCACGCGCTGCACGCGGCCGCCGTTACTGGCGCCAGAGCCGACGGCGCGCGCCGCCTCCTGCGTGAGCCGCAGCACGTCCGCGCGACTCACCTCCTCGAACGCCGAGCTGCCGTCCGGCGCGAAGCGCAGCACGAGCGAGCGGCCGTTCTTGAGCGACGGGTCGAAGGCGCAGGCGAAGCGCCGCTGCTGCTCCTCCGCCACGTCTGTGTCCACCGCCACGGCCACGGCGTCCAGCGGCATGGCGCGGAACGGGAAGCGCGGCGACGCGTCCGCGACGTCCACGGGGGCGAAGGCGCTCATGCTCGTCGACGCATGTGCGGATGTCGCAAGACGCCAGTTTAGTTTAGTCCGAACAATCCGGACCAAACGTTTTAGACTTAATTAGACTATATGGATAGCACTGACAACTCGTATCTCTCGATGTCGATCTATGGATGAGATGGATGAGATGGATGCTTCGTGCTTGACGATCGAGTGCTTGCTGCATGTCGTGAGAACCTTCAGATACGCGAGAACGCGCTCGTGGTCGCGGTCGGGATCTTCTTCTCTATGGACAAATCGTGGAATGTCGCTGTGCCTCCGGCTCGGGCGGGGAGCCTCAGAATCGCGTGCTGGTCGGACGGCGCTTGCCGCTGCTGTGCTGCTGGTGGCTCATTGCGGTCGAGTGGCGACGGCTGCTGGCGCTCGACGGGATGCCCGACGGAGTCGCACTGCTTGCTGTTGCTGCTGGAGTCGAACTGGAACTGGAGGGAGCAGCAGGCTGCTGACTGCGACGCGTCACCGACCGCAGCGTCGCGCTGATCCACGACCTCTCTCCGTTCGCCTTCTCGCGCGTGCTCTTGGGAGCCGGAGAGCGCGTGTTCGCGCTCATCGAGTTGTTCTCGTCGCTCTTTCTCGGTGTTTGACGAGACGACGCTGAGTGTGCTGGAGCAGGCGGCGGTGGCTGCGAAGGCTGCCTCGTAAAGCGAGGGATCAGACTCTCTCTGCGCGACGAGGTGCTCTTGCCTGGCGTCGGCGCGCTCTTCGGCGTCGGAGGGATCGAGTCGACCCTGGCTGCCGGAACGCGGTGGTGCGCTCGCGGCGTCTCGTGCTGAGATCGGCGCGCGTGCGGAGTGTGCTGCTGCTGTTGAATCGGCTCGCGCTCGGCCGGTCTTCGCAGCGCAGACTCTTGCGACGGAGACTGAACTCCTTTCCTCCCGCGCGAGAACGAACTGGAGGACGTGGCAGTCGGTGCAACCGGAGCTTGCTGTTCCCGTCTATGATTCTCAGAGGACGCTCGCCGCTTGATCGAAGGGGACTCAGAGCTCGCCACTGCAGGCTTGAACCCCTGCAACAGCTCGTCCACTCGGTTCAGCAGCACCTCCTTGTCGGATTGCAACTCCACCACCTGCTTGCTCAGCTGCTGCTTCTCTTGCTCCAGTCTTTGTATCGTACCCTGAGGATCAGCGCACTCGCAACACTGTCAACAACGCCCCAAGCACGATCACACCTTTCGCATCGACAGACGTACATGCAGAACTTGGATCTGCGGATCGGGTTCGGAGACTGGCTGCGCTCTCAGCACATTCGTGGTATCGTCTCCTCCCCACGGCATGTTCTTGAACTTCTTGAGCGTCAAAGGCGAGATGTCGTCATCGCTCTCGCTCTTGCGCTTCGATATCGACACCTGCGCGAACTCGACTTGCGCCTGCGCCAGCGCACTGCGCAACGAGACGTTCTCTTTCTCGAGCTTCTCAATGCGCTGCTGGTACGTCATCTCCGCCGTCATGATGTGCATCTTGGGGCGGATCTTGATGTTCTTCGCGCGGTTCGCGTACTTGAGCGTGTTGTGTGACTCGTCAAAGCACGCGTGCGACGGGTTCACGTTCGCGATCATCACGAGGCGGCAGTCGCCCTCGAGCGAGTTCTGCAAAGAGAAACAGGTTAACAACGGCCAACGTGTACGCTGCAACACAAAAAAGCGGAGCATACCTTCAGCAGATGCGTCAACTTGCTGTCGCGATACTGGACCTTCGTCTTGAGGCGGTTGCGCGACTCCTGCAGCCGCTTGTTGTCTTCGAGGCTCTCGAACGAAGTGCTGCGAACGAGCTTCCTCGTTTGCGACGTCAGACTGTTGATGCAGTTCGCGAGCGCCAGCAGGGACTACATACACCATAACACCGAGTCGTTAGAGCTGCTGTCGTTGCCATCTTCACTACCAACAGACCAGCAGAAAGCCCGCTACCTTGTTGATGTTCGCGCCTTCCGTCAGTCGCATGCCGCGGTTCTGCGTCGTCGACGCGCGCTCCGAGCCGGCAAGGTCGATGAGCGACAGCTTGCCCTCGACGATCGACTTGCGCGGGTGCGAACCGGACAGCATCGTTGTCGTCGTGTGACGCACGATCACCTGAATCACAGCATGCGAGCGGGACGAGACGATGTTCGCAGCCGTCGGCTCCGTCTTTCGGTTCCGGTTGCCTCTGCATCGACACAAGTATGCGCAAGCACACGTCAGCACTGTTTGTTATGCATGGTACCCACCGAGTACACGGCACAAAGCAGACGCACCGACGAAGCAGCTGGAGCACTTCTCCGGCACTGTGCGCTTCTTCGTGGTGCAATCCTGCGACGTGAACGATCCCGCGGGCTGGCGAAGGAACACAGTAGCAGCAAGCTCCGTCAGTCGACTCACACATCGCTCCCTCGTCGTGTCCCCTGCTTATCGCTGGCTGTCGTACCAGGATCCTCTCGCAGAGCGAGCGCGTTCGCGGACGGCTGCAGCAGGTCGCGGATCTGCTCGTTGTAGACTTCCAGGTACGAGATGAGCACCTTCCAGTCGAACGCAGAGCCCTCGGCGATCTTGAGCATCGCCTCCTCCTGCTTGCGGTATCGGATGAGGCTGAAGATGTCCGCGAGCGCGTGTGGGATGATGCCGTCAACCTCGAACGAGTCCTCGGCGAAGTCGTCCAGTTCGCCCGCGCCGTCGCGCTCGGACCCCATCATCGTGTGCGTTTTGCCGGCGCCAGTCGCTCCATATCTGAAGTACACACAGGTTAGCGGATCGTTCCTTTCACTATGAGAAGATCGCCGGTGGGAGAGAGGGGGGGGAGAAGGCAGCGAGAAGCAGCAAGCGGATCCCCCTACGACAGCCACGTACGCGAAGATGGTCGCGTGGTATCCGTTGAGAATGGTCGGCACGATGTCCATGACGGTCTTCGCGTACACCTCGTCCTGCGACGCCTGGCGGACGGAGACGCACACATCGATCACATGAGCACACCTGCCCCTGTACCTCTTCCTTGTGTATCCGACGCATCGCCTACCGTGTGCGGGAATGCGATGTCGAACGCGTACTCCTTCGTGGACGTCTGCTGGGACTTGAGGTGGCCGTTCGGCGCGCCAAACTTCTCGATCACCACCGCCTGTGAACGCACCACGCAGAGGGTCAGCAACCAACCCCGCCGTAAGCACCAGGAGCAACAATAGAGAGGTTGAACCACCCGCACGCACCTGGTCGCCCACCACGCGGCAGCACTCGCGATGTCCGAGTGCGCGCTCGCTGTTCGCGAGTGGCCGCAGCCGCACGGCTACCTGCGCGAACGAACGCCGAGAAAGGCTCAGCAGGCGGGTTACAATAGTGAAAGAACCGCGTGGCGAAGACGCGCACCAGCATGCCGGAGGTGTTCTCCTCCATGCTCTCGTCCAGCGCGTCGTCGCGCAGCATGCGGAGACGGTCCATCGCTTGCGGCGCTGGCGGCGCGAGAGGCACCACCAAAGGTAAAGTGTGCACTTGGCTTCAGAACGCACTGGCGAATCTCGAGGATGGTTTACATTGCGTTTTGTATATAAACTGTCGAACGCAGCCCTCGGTTATTTGGCGCCAAAACTGACAAAGGAGAATCACCAGACAAGCGAGGGCGGACCATCGTCATCATGGCGCGGGTCGGGCTCGGCAGCACTCTCGATGCAGCAGCAGGCGACCATCATGTCGCTCCTGCTGCAGAAGACAGCAGTGCTACTCGCCACAGAAACACTGCAACCCGCCGCACACGCGCGCTCGTAGCGACGGCGCTCGCTGCGCTGCTCGCAGTCGCCGGCGCGCAGCTGCTCGGCCCCGCGCTCGCAGACTGGCAGAGCGACGCCGTAACGAGAGCGCGCGAGACGCAGCTGGCAGCAGTGGATCGTCAGCTGCAGCTGCTTCATGCTGACACCGTGCGCGTCGTGCAACGCGCGAGGAAGTTCTTCGCGCTGCAGCACCACACGCAGCTCGCGTCGTCCGCCTTCTCGCACTTCGTCGCGCGAGCACAAGAGCGCGCACTTACGCAGCACGCGAAAGAGCGCCTCGAGCGCCACGCGTTCGTGATGAAACAGGCGATCGCGAGTCAGCAGACGCAGAACGGCGACATCAACGCGACGGTGCAGAAGCTCCGAGCGCTCAACGTCTCGCTGCCGCAGCCGCCTCCAGAGCGGAGGCAGCAGCTGATGACCGTTAGCAAGGCGCAGCTGCTGCAGCTGCAAGAGATCCAGCGGCGCCAGCGAGCGCTGGACGACAGCATCGTGTCGCTCGCGGCCGACACTGCGCTCGAGACGTCGGAGCTCGCGCTCGCCGAGCAGACAGCGCGCCAGCGAGAGGTGGACGCGCGGATCGCCGAGTCGCTCCGAAGACTCGAGCAGCAGATCGAGGCGCACAACAAGCGCCAGTCGTCTATGAGCGGCAGCGCGCTCTTCTTCTACGCAATCGTCACGTGCCTCACTGGCGGGTACCTCTGGATGGCAGTGGCGGAGCGCAGAAGACGGAAGCCGCGGGAGTCGTGGTCGTGGTCGCCGATACCGAAGTTCATGGTGCAGATCAGGGATCTGCTCAAGTCTGCTGTGGTGCGTCACTGGAGGCTCGAGTTGCGGGTGGATGATGAGGTACAAGCTGGCTGATGAGGCTGGTGTGCGAAGGTGATCGAGGACCTCCGGCGCCAGGAAGAAGTTCTCGTCGACGCTTTTGACGCAGACGACGACAGTCTTGGCGACGTGCTGGTGCGGAAGTTCGTCACGACCCCGAAGCTGGTGCATCGAAGAGGCGCCAACGCACGCAACCTATGAGCCCAATACACTGGCACCTCCGACAAGCCAATCGCATGAGTGGCAGACCACGTTACTGCTGCTTATTGAACTGCCGAGCTGGCTACTCATGGTGTATGTACAGGCAGAGCCATTTGGAATCTGTGGATGTGTATGCGCAGGAAGCTACTCACGCGTGGTCGAAGGCCGAGGTCGACGTGGCGAAGCTGCTGCCGACGAACTCGCTGTAGCCGGATACTGGCGTCGACGGCATGGACGCCGACATGGTCTTCCCGTGGCCGCAAATGGCGCGCCGGATGAGCTCCTTCTTGCGCTGGAACGAGGTGCGAACTGTCGCCGGCGTGTCCGAGATGTTGTCCATGACGAGGAACACGATGAACAGCGCGGCGTGCTCGAGCACGAGGGCGACGAGGAAGCGCGACGAGAGGTCAACGCAGCTGAAGTCCGGGTTCATGCTGCGCAGCAGAACAGGAACGTTCCAGTCAGCAGACACGACAGCGATACGAATCGACATGAGCATTCGTCACGAACCCACCTGAAGTCCTTGCCGTTGAAGCGCTCGAGCGACGTGCACTGCGTGAGGAAGTACTCGAGCTCGCCCGAGCTCACGCAGATGAGGCCGACGACCACGAACACGGCGAGAAGGAGCGTGATGAAGAGCATCTTCTCCCACTGCCCGATGCTGTTGGACTTGCGCGGCACGGGTCGTCGCCGTAGCAGCACGAGTTTGTTGAAGCCGTTGCGGATGTGCACGAGGTTGTTCGCGAACGCCGCGAGCGCGCAGAACGGCCACACGACCGAGAACATGACGACGTAGCCCTGGCGGCAAGAGCAGCAAGAACACACCGCGTTACGGTTCATGACTCGGCAAGGATCAAAGCGACTCGGAAAGAGCTGTTCACGCACGTATTGGATCACCATCCGCAAGTAGTCGGGCTGCAAGGCAAGTGAAGATAATTCTTAGCCAGCAGTCAACCACCAGCTGAAGAGACGAGCAAGTGCAGACGCACGAAGGCGTTGTAGAGCGGCAGCTGACTCTCCTCCAGCACATCGTCCGCAGTCATGAAGACTTTGTCATCACAACCGATTCATCCGCATCTTCGTCGTCAGTCGTGCAGCCAGCATCACGAACCCACCACTCAGATCAGCTCAAGACGCACACTTTTCGTTCTCGAAGCCCTCGAGCGTGTTGATCGAGACGCCCAGCGCCTTCTCGATGTACGGGATCCGGATCGGAGTCAGCATTTGCAGCTGGAAGCGCAGCACAAAGCGATCAGCTCTACACTCTCTCTTATCGGATCGCCACCATCGCACTACCATCGCCACGCACCTCCATCTTGACCTTGAAGTCCACGGACGTTGATCCCTGCGCCTGCGGACCGACGCCCTGCACGTTCTCGAACGACGACTGGTACTCGGACAGCGCGAGCAGCGTCTCCGCTGGGTTCGCCCGCATGATCTTGCGCGCGAGCTTGGACGCCTTGAGCGTCTCTTTGCGGAAGAAGTGCGGCACCGCCGTGTCGATGAGCAAGTTGAGCGCCTGCGTGATGAGCAGCGGCGTCACGAGCGCAGTGGACATGTCGATCACGCCGTTCTCCCAGTCCACTGTCAGCTCCGTGTACTTGAAGTTCTTCGCAAGCCACCCCTCGACCTCCTTGCCGAACGGCACGATCACAAACGCGATGAGGATGAACCAGAGGAAGAACGAGATCCAGTTGATCACGAACAGCCGGCTGATCATCGTGCGCTGGAAGTGCGCCTCGGTCGCGTGGTTCTCGCGCACGACGAAGAAGTGGATAAGCTTCACGCTCAACAGGTAGACGAACACGTCGAGCGAGATGCCGAGCAACACGCCCTGCACGAGGATGTAGCACCAGCGCCACGAGAAGAGCGTCGGGCGCTCCGTGTCGAAGCACGACAGGAACGCGACGCAGTCGGGGCACTTGGTGCACACCGGCGCCATCATCGCGGCCGTGTACCACTGGACGAAGAACGTGATGCCCAGCACGTACGTCACGATGAAGATCGTGAACACGACGAACGTCTGCAGGTACGCCGGGATGCGGTAGATCGAGTTGTAGTACGGCTCCTGGAAGAGCAGCACGCCGTGCGAGTCGACGACGTTGCGGTAGCCCTGCGGCTTGAACGACGCGTTCGGATACTCGGCCTCCTTGAACAGCCGCAGGTTCCACGCGTCGTTCAGCAGGTTGTTCTTGCGCCGCCACGCCTTGAGGAACCACGTGCCCCAGAGCGTCGCGGCGCAGAAGCCGAAGATGCTCAGCGCGCGCATGTACGTGACCGCGCCGAGCCACCGACACGAGAAGTACACGATGCTACCGCAGAGCGCCGGGATGAGCAGACATTTGGTGTACAGGAACACGAAGCTGAAGTAGAACGCGACCCGCTCGCCGTAGTTGTAGCGCAGCTCGTTCGTGATCTCGCTCGACTTCCACCACCACTGGCCGCACTTATCGAGCAGCAGGCGATTCACGCGGCGATTGTGCAGCGGGAAGCACGACGCGATGATCGGGTCGTTGCGGCTGTCGTCCTCGATCGAGATGTTGGCGCCGGGCGGGTTTAGGTGCTCGAGGTCCGCGGTCGACGTGATGATGCGCGCGATCGTCTGGATGCGCTCGGCGGGCGTGAACTTGGAGTCGTCGTCGATCGTGGCCAGCGCAGGCGGCAGCACTTCCTCCTCGTCCTCCTCGCATGGCTCGTGGCCGCGGTCTTCGTGCTGGTCGTGGAAGTCCCGGTGGTGGTGCACGTGCTTGTTCTCGTGGTAGCGCCGGTGCGTGTGCAGCGTGCCGATGTCGCTGGATGCGATGAGCTGCTCGATCTCGGACGGCACCTCGCCGACCGCTCCGATCTGCAACCAGCGCTCGAGTACCAGGCGGCTCTTCTCGATCTGGAGCCGAGACGGCGTCGGTCGCAGCAGCAGCACCATGTACTTGCGCGAGTAGAGCGAGCTGGAGAGCACGGCGACCTCGAGCCCCGCGGCGAAGCAGCGCTGGATGACCGCCATCTGCTGCTTGCCGGCCGCGTCGAGCCCGTTGCGCGCGAGGATGCGCGGTGTCGTGGGTTTGTTGTGCAGGATGAGCGCGAACTCGTACTTGATGCGGTAGTCGACGACGGGCGCTTCGCCCGCTCCGGCTTCGCCGCGCGGGGACCAGATCTTGGGGAGTGAGCCCATCATGTGCATGCGGCCCATGGGCGACACAAAGCTCGGCGAGAGCGCCGGCTGCTGGAGCGACACGCCTTCCCTGTCGCTTCCACCACCAGCAGCAACGGACGACGGCGCCAGGTGCTTCACGAGGTTCCCGAGCGACTTGGTGTACGTGCGATCGCGCGGGATGGCATCCGCGGGAGCCCACAGCGGCTCCACGCTGAAGCTCTTGGCGCGTCGGTGGCGCAGCGTCGACGCCGCCGCTTCATCGTCGTCGTCGTCGAAGTCTCCGCGACGGCGCTGCTGCTGGCGCCGCCGCGGGACTTCGAGCGACAGCGCGTCGGCGGCGGGCGAGCGGTGTAGTGATGACGGCTCGCTAACTTCGTCGTCCAGCAGCACTTCGAAGCTGCGCGCCTTGCGCATCGGCTGCGGCGCCCGCGGCGGCGGCTCGTCCGCCATGATATACGCTTTGGCTACCGAAGATCGCTTCAAGGTATACTTGCGCCGTATAAAACTGAGTGCTAGAAAGGCGGGATACTGTGAGTGGTATACCAGTACTGTATATTTTGTAGGTATACCTAAATAGCGACGCTTCATTATCCGAAGGCGCACACTTGGAAGAACGATGGACCCACAGACCGCCGAAGCTGGCGAAGCGTACCTCAACGCGCTGGGCTTCCGCTCGCTCGTCGAGTGGTTCACGGCGGAGACGCTGCTCGCGCGACCAGAGGACCCCCTCGCGTTCATCCGCGCACTCGCGGACGAGAAGCTGGCGGAGGTGTGTTCTGCGACGTGTGACATATGCGAGTTTGTATGACGTTGAAGTTCACAAAGCGAAATGGCTACTTATTGCTCCACCTCAGCGACCGAAGGGCGAGAAGTACAACGGCGACCACGCCATGACGTACATCAAGCAGTGCTACGCTGCCGCGAGGTGCGGACTGAGTGGCAGGCGCAGTCGTCACCGATTAGTGCTCACAAGTGTTCGCGCTCGCGATGCAGCGCGTCGGCGGACGAGAACGGACGGATCATGATCAAGCCTCGCAAGATCAGGTAGGTCGCTGCTCTCGCTGTGCAAACTACACTGTCGTGCTCTCCCAATTCTTCAAACTTGGTCTAATGGACGCAAACACAACGATGCTTTGACAGCCCTCCTAGCAACCAGGCAGCACTGGCAGCGTCATCCTCTGCGACGGCAGACCCCGCGCTCATCAAGCGCCTCGCGGTGCTGGAGAAAGTGATTGAAGCGTGTCGACTGATTGCGATGCAGCTCAGTCCGACGGAAGGTGCGCTGAACGATACGATCTATCAGTGTCTTTGGATCTTACCATCGACGTTCTTCGTCTTCTCGATCCACAGCCACGATGATCATCATCAAGCAAGCGTCCATCGTGTTGAACGCAGAGCGCTCGACGCTCTTCATCTACGTCAGTTGTCGCATGACAATATCTTTCATGCGAATATAAGAACACACACACACACACACACACACACATTGACTGACGCACTCGCTGCTCTCAACTCGGTGCTGATTATCGTGTGCAGGAGAAGGCGAGCAACATGCTCGTACTCAAGGTCTCGGACGACGCATCCGACATTCGCGTTCCGTTTGGGAAGGTACATCCGCTGTACCACCTCACCGCGTGAACTTGGGCTGCTAGTACATCTCAACAGCCCGCTTACGCCTCTCGCGCTATTTGCTGACGAACTATGTCAGGGCATTGCGGGGACGGTGGCCGCGACTGGCAAGGCAGTGAACCTGGCCGACGCATACTCGGACCCGAACTTCGACCCGAGCTACGACCTCCAGACGGGCTACAAGACGCGCTCCATGCTCTGTGTGCCCGTACGCAACGGCGAAAACAGCATCGTCGGAGTCGTGCAGGTGCTCAACAAGTCCGGAAGCACGGAGAAGGAGCAGACGTTCTCGGAGGTGGACGAAGAGATCCTACGCATCCTTGCGGCGCAAGCGGGTGTGTCGCTGCAGAACGCCAAGATCCACCACGACGCTTGCATGGCGCGCGAGCGTGTGCGCGACGTGCTCAGCATCGTGCAGGACATGCACCGCGACCTGGGCTTCATCTCGCTCATGTTCACCATGTCGACGCGCATCCAGCGACTCATCAACTCGGACCGATGCACGCTCTACATCGTCGACCGCGCCAAGAACGAGCTCTGGACACTCCAAGGAGAAGTGAACATTCGCGTGCCGCTGAACCAGGGCATCTCCGGCGCTGCTGCAGAGGCGAACCAGACGATCAATCTCGAGAACGCATACGACGACCCGCGGTTCAACCACGAGTTCGACCAGAAACACGGTTACGTCACGCGCAGCGTGCTTGCGATGCCACTTCGCGACCACGGGGGCGAGGTCATCGGCGTCGTGCAGCTCATCAACAAGATGTCGGACCCGTGGGTGTTCACCGCCGACGACGAGGAGCTCCTCGGTACATTCTTGCAGATCGCGGGTCCGATCCTCGAGACGTCGCAGTCGCACTTGCCGAAGACCACGCAGACGAAGGATTCGGGCGGACCCGAGTTCCCAGGGACAGTCGCTCCGCGTCCGACACAGCAGGATGTCGTGGAGATGAACGTGATCTCTGAGAACGACGAAGAGGAGGCGTAGGAGAGCGGGCATCGTCGAGATCAGTGACTGCGTCATACGGTGACGTTCGTCGCATCCTTCGGAGGGTCTCGAATGAACACTTTCAATGCAAACACAGAATGGCAGCCCCAGCGCAACGAAGTTGCCTTCTCCGTGGCGACATCACTCTGACTTCACACCCTCCTTGGCTTGAGCTTCAAGGCGAAAGATTCTAGCGAAAACGACACTGATCTCCGACTTTGTGGTCAAACACTCCAGCTGCAAACGCCCAGCTCAGCCCTGGCATCATAATCAAACCAAGCAACTTCCTCGTCTCTGTATTCTCGCGTTCGCGGTTGTTAACTTCGGTTGCTATGTTTGCTATGCACTTCTGCATCATCATCGCTCACATATGATTTATGTGCTGCTAGTTGCGCCACACACTACAAGCGACAGTCTTTCTTGCTTGGAGGCTCGGCTCCGATCATGATGCTTCTTCCTCTGAACACGCACTCAGGGCGCTGTTCGATGTGTGGAGGCATTCACGACGTTGGAGAATGCTTAAAGTGAAGTAGCAAAGGAGACCCGCTTGTGAAGAACGTCGTTCGCTTTCGCTTCCCGAGAAACACCTCTTCTTCGAGTGCAGACGTGCGGCGGAGCTGTGGAGACTCGTTGACCGGGAGTGGACTCCGATGCTCGGCAGAACACTTACCTGGAAGCATATCGTGAACTCCTAGTCGGCGCAAGTTCCTCGCGACTCGGACCTCGACCCGGACACGGTTCGGACCGTCTGGTACATCTTCCTCTTATGCTCCGCCAACTCTGGACGCAACGCAACGCAACGCGCTCGTGTTTGACAAGCACTCGCCACGCAACTTAGCCCAGCACGTGCTTCAACTCTACTCCACGTTTGCAGCGCACCTCCGCCACCTTCGCCGCACAGACTCAATCGACAAGCCCAAGCTCGACACACACAACATCAACACATTCCGCTCGAGTGGGAGCTGCGGAGTCATCTTAGATCGTTTTTCCCGCCCCCCAGCGGCCCGCGTGACACGACTCGTACCGCTCGACACCATACGCAGGATCTTCGGACACACAGGTAGAACGTAGTCACCACCCTGTACACTACTGTATATCTTAGTGGCACCCTGCAGTTGAGAACCCCAGGCGAGTCCGCCAATCGAGCCGCTCAACAAGAGTATTGTCGGACTGTGCGGAAGTGACAGGAACTTGTACGAGGAGAACAGATCCGATCTCTCTTCTTCGCGAGACACTCAAACATTACAACACGATCTTGCTCATATCGTGCGTACTCGACTCGATGACAGATGTGCCAGGTTCGGTCAACCAGACGAATCAGACATTGCATGAAGGAACCTCCAACACAG